>ML486199.1:147118-170475 GCA_005239535.1 Nicotiana rustica
TCTAAGTGAGGTATTGGCTGCTCCAATGAGTAGTAGGGATTGCGCCATGGTGGCAACCAGTCCTTGAATTCCTTCCAACTGTACTCATACCCTAGCCCGAAAGAGGTACCGTGCTTCTTGAGTGTTATTGGCTTCGTTATTCCCTGGAGATTTTTACCGAGCCCTTTGCCTGGATCGTATCCTTTCCAGTTCAAGATTCTCTCCATCTTACTGTCCCACCATTTATCCTTTTCAATGGCGTTAACTCGTTCAATGTCGTGGTAGATTTCTCCACCTATCTTCCTTCTCCCATCAGTGACCAAAAAAAGTCTGGCGACCGTAGATATGGTTGCTACCGTCGCCATGAATGACTACCTCTTGATGATTCCTTTCAAACTTCAACGCTTGATGTAGAATTGATGCCACGGCCCCAGCTGCGTGTATCCAGGGTCGCCCTAACAGCAAGTTGTAGGATGCGGGCACGTTTATCACCTGGAAGTCTACATCGAACCAAGTGGGTCCCATCTGTAAGCACAAGGTGATTTCTCCCATAGTGGACCTCTGCGAACCATCGAAGGCCTTTATATTAATCTCTCCTTCTTTTATATCATGTATACCTTTGCCCAATTTCTTGAGTGTGATCAGCGGACAAATGTTGAGGCTGGAACCCCCATCAATTAGGATCCTTGTAATAAAGGGGTCCTCACATTGCACAGTGATATGCAGTGCTCTATTATGCCCTAACCCCTCGGACGACAACTCGTCTTCATGGAAAGTAATCTTGTGGCTTTCCATAACCTGGACCACCATGTTTTCTATCTCCCCGCTAGTGATATTCTACGTATTCCTCACTCAACACTCTCAGCAAGGCGCTCATGTGTGTCTCAGAATTCTGTAATAGAGAGAGGATAGATATCTGAGCTGGTGTCTTGTTCAACTGGTCAAGGATTGAGTACTCATTGGCTTGGATCTTTCTCCAATGACTATCTGAACCTGTCTCAATAGTGGGAGGACGGTTGGCGGCCTGCTTGCTAGCTTCAGCCAAATGTTCAGGGGTGTAAAATGTCACGCCCCGAAATCGCACCGTCGGGCCGTGATGGCATCTAATGTTGAACCCGCTAGACAAGACAACGTGTGTAGTTAACCTAGCATTATAACCTCATCCAAACAGAATAAACTAATCAGTTCACAAATTAAACAGCAGAAATAAATACGGTTTTAAGCTAAGTAAAGACAATTACAATACATCGATGCAAAATTTCCCAAAACCTGGTGTCACTAACTCACGTACTGTCTAAGAGTGCTAAATACAAGTCTGAAAGGAAATACATGTCTGCCTCTGAAACTAAAGGAAAAACAAGACAGAATCGAAGACAAAGGGATGGAAGAGACCAAGGCCCATGAACGCCAGCAGGTATACCTCGAAGCCTCTATAATGAGCTGGAAGACACTCCCACTAATGATGTCCTCCGGGTCTGGCTGCGTAATCTGCACAACATAAAGAAGTGCGGGTGTAGCATCAGTATAACTGATCCCATGTACTGAGTAAGTGCCTAGCCTAACCTCGGCGAAGTAGTGACGAGTCTAGAACCAGACTATCAAAATAAACATGTGCAGTTCAATTAAACATATATACATATATACAATGGATATGAAATATAGGGAGAAAATAATTAATAAAGGAAAGGGAACATGCTGTGGGGAGATAACAGTTTCATATAAGAAGTCTCAATAAGGAAAGGAACAACAAGCCAGCATATCAACAAGGACAAGAAATCACAAACTTGCACGGCATCACCCTTCGTGTTTTTACTCTTGTCCTCACTATGCGATGTATAATGTAATCAATTTAAATCATGGCATGGCATCACCCTTCGTGATTTTACTCTCATCCTCACTATGCAGTGTATAATGTAATCAATGTAAATCATGGCACGACATCACCCTTCGTGCTTTTAATCTCGTCCTCACTATGCAATGTATAATGTAATCAATGTGAATCATGGCACAGCATCACCCTTCATGATTTTACTCTCTATCCTCACAGTATAATCGATGAATATGGTATGGAATGGTACATCGTACGTCACGACATCACCCTTCGTGCTTTACAATCTTTCCTCACAATAACAAACAATGCACGGCATCACCCTTCGTGATTTAGCACTCTTCCTCGCCCAAACAACAATCACAAACAAGGGCAAGGGAGTAAACAATAAAAATACAAATCCCGGTAAGGGAACAATAACAGAAATCTCAATATCCCAGCAAGGGAGACAATATCAAACAATGCACGGCATCACCCTTCGTGCTTTACTCTCATTCTCACCAAGACAAGTTCACGGCATCACCCTTCGTGCTTTAACACTCTTCCTCACCCAAACATCAATCACAAGCAGGCAAGGAAGTAAACATAATAGATATAGGAATCCCAGCAAGGGAACAATAATTAAACAATTAAATCCCGGCAAGGGTATATTTCAATAACTCTTTCTCTTTCTTTCACTTTCATTTCCATGATTTATTCTATCACTTGAGCCAATGCTCCAAAGGATGTAATATCTCATATTTCTTCATTATTCATTTCACAATTTGAGCCAATGCTCCAAAGACGTAATATCTCTTATTTCATCATTATTCATTACACAATTTGAGCCAATGCTCCAACAGATTTTACATAATACAATTCCCTTCACATATTCTTCACAACATATAGAAATCATCAACTAAGCATGGAAATTACCACAAAATCAGTATATTAACAATATAAGGACTCACGGTCATGCTAGACACCAATGTATAGATACTCGTCGCCATGCCTATACATTGTATTTGACAATTAGCAAGTAGCAAATTATACTCAACTCCTATTCCCTCAAACTAAGGTTAGACCAAACACTTACCTCGAACCAGCTCAAAAATCAACTCGAAACCACACGTTTTCCACGAATATCCGACTCCAAATGGCCCAAATCTATTCAAATCAATTTCATATTGTAAATAACATCTCAAGCAACTGATTCTACTATTTAATTCAGAGTTGCGGCGCGAAATTAGGTAAAATGACCAAAACGCCCCTCATGACAGCATCTCGGAGTCGAATAAATTTTATATTTTCAGAACCCTCGTACTCTCACGAGTCTAGCCATATAAAATTCTCTCAAATCGGAGGTCAATCACCCACTCGAATCCCAATTTTAGAAAAACCTAAGTTCTATCCCAAACACCCAATTTCACCCATGGAAATCTTTGATTTTAAGTTGAAAACATGTTAAATGATGTTAATGATTGACAGAATTGAGTAAAAACCAACTTACAAATGATTTGGAAGAAGTCTTGTTCTTGGAAAAATCGCCTAAGTGTGTTTGACTTTGAGAAAATATGAAAAATAGGAGTCAAAATTCGGTTTAAGTCCACTGCAGGCCACTGGTTGGCATGGGAATTGCGAACTGGGGTTCGCAATTGCGAACACCCCTGACATGGTAATTGCGATGTATAGTTCGCATTTGCAAACACTGAGCAAAAGGAGGGACTTCCCATTCGCGACCAGAAATGTCGCATTTGCGAAGGTCCCATACTCGCATTTGCGAACAACATGGTCGCATTTGCGATCTCTGGCCAGCAAGGGCACCTTCGCATTTGCGATGCTGGTTTCACAAATTTGAAGCCTGCAGATCAGTTGCACCAGCAAATTTCCAAGTTCAATTTCCATAGATATTTTCATAAAACAATTTTACTCAAAAATTCATTTCTCGGGCTTGGAACCTCGGAATTCAATTCCGGGCATACGCCCAAGTCCCATATTTTCATACGAACCCTTCGGGACCGTCAAATCACGAGTCCGGGTCCGTTTACCCAAAATGTTGACCAAAGTCAAATTTATTCATTTTATTATCAAGTCTTGGCATTTTTCACATAATTACATATTTAAGTTGTCCGGCTACGCACCCGGACTGCGCATGCAAATCGAGGCAAATACAAATGATGTTTTCAAGGCCTCGGAATTACGGGATGGGTAATAACATAGGTGACGACCCTTTTGGGTCGTCACATTCTCCACCTCTAAAACAATCGTTTGTCCTCAAACGGACAGAAGAAGGAAGTACCTGAGTCAGAGAATAAATTAGGGTAACGACTCCGCATATCGGACTTGGACTCCCAGGTCGATGCCTCAGGAGGCTGACCTCTCCACTAAACACGAACAGGACGGAAACTCTTAGATTTCAACCTACGAACCTGCCGGTCAAGAATAGCTACCGGCTCTTCCTCATAAGATGAGTCCTTGTCCAACTGGACAGTTCTGAAATCCAACACGTGGGCTGGATCGCCGTGATACCTCCGAAGCATGGACACATGAAAAAACTGGATGTACGGTTGATAAGCTAGGTGGCAATGCAAGTCTGTAAGCCACACCTCCCACTCGATCAAGAATCTCAAACGGACCAATGAACCTAGGGATAAGCTTGCCCTTCTTCCCAAATCTCATCACGCCCTTCATAGGCGACACTCGGAGCAATACTCGCTCACCAACCATGAAAGCCACATCTCGAACCTTGCGATCTGCATAACTCTTTTGCCTGGACTGAGCTGTACGAAGCCTATCATGAATGATCCTGACCTTGTCCAAGGCATCCTGGACCAAATTTGTACCCAACAACCGAGCCTCTCCCGGTTCAAACCATCCAATCGGAGATCGACACTGCCTACCATATAAAGTCTCATAAGGAGCCATCTGGATGCTCGACTGATAGCTGTTGTTGTACATCATATATTATTGTACATCATGCATCCAACAATTTCCTTCCCTGCATAATTAACAAAGTCAGCCCCTTCAAGTCATAACTAGTCGACAAGTATGCCTCAGGCCAAAACTAACATAACACATAACCATGCAATCTGGCCGACGATAGAAGACTCCCTTACTTGGGTCGAAGCCATAGTACACATCATCTGATAACCATGTTACTCTTCCTTTATAACTTTCATGATCTCGTGCTGCTATTCAGTTGAATTCTTCATAAGCTCATGTAGCACTAGTCATAGAATACTCCAAATCATCTGCCAAGCTTATATTCATCATTGTGACAGTTGTGTGAACTTCTGCAAGCGATCCAGATGCAAATTGTAGCAGATATATCCCACTGGGTAGAAATCAAACTCTCCACATAAATGCCATAAGGATCGCATAACTTCAGAACACACCGTAGGAGATAATCCATCTGCTTAGCCTCAAACTAGAAATTTTCTAAGCCCTATCAAGGTCATAACCACTGAGCAACCACTTAATCCTCCTAATACTTATCTCGTCAACAAAACATAAGAATCTACTTCATTATACGAATGAACAATTAAAAGATCCCTCAACACACTCATAACCCAAGTCTGTACAACTCATCAAGATAGAAATAAAGCATTCATAGCCCTTTTTTTCCATAAGAAAATTCTTCTCGTCATATCCGAACCATCTAAAGATAGTCTACAATCATATAATACACAACATATAGCTACCTCACTACTCACTCGAGCCCCTCGAAACCCTGTCCAATCATTCCCACAAGTCCAATACATCATCTAAACTTATCGAAATGCTCGAAATACCCCCAAATAACATCAAAACCATGAATCATCAATCAAGATTAATCTCTTAAGTGCATAAACTTTCAACATGGAACCAAGTGTCTGATTCAAGTCAAACTGATTCGGAATGAACCCAGACTTAGTAAACAAGTCATAAATCACCATATGAACCTATTTCAAGGCTCGAAATCCCAAACGGATATTAATAACCATAAAGTTAACTATGGATAAAACCTATCAACTCTCCATACCTTCAAACTTTCAACTTTCGACAATTGGCCTCAAAATCATCTAGGAACATCGAAACTCAAATTTGTCCATATGCTCAAATCCAAAATTACCATATGGACCTAACGGAACCATCAAAACTCTGATCCAAGGTCAAGTACACAAAATTTAAACTTGGTCAATACTTCCAACTTAAGCTTTCAAGCTAGGAACTAAGTGTTCCAAATCACTCTGAAATCTTCCCGGAGCCAAACTAACCATGCACGTAAATTCAAAATCCATCATATGAAGCTAGTCAAGACCTTAAATAATCAAACAAAATGTCAATACTCAAAACAATTAGTTGGGTCGTTACAAGGAGACAAATCTAGAGATATAAACGTGCAGGGATGTACACTTGTACGAAATGTATGACTACAGTTACAACATGTAAGCCAACATATAATGGCCCATTATGCCAAAATAAGGTATCAAACTCCAGACAAGATTTTTAACATGAATGAGAAAGCTCAAGTAGTCATAAAAATAGATAAAGATAACACAAGTATAACATTTACCAAAATAAAGCATAAAACTCCTAAAATTGTCACGACCCCAAACCCAGTCCAGTCGTGATGGCGCCTATCATGGAACTAGGCCAGCCAAAACCCAACTCGAATCATAATAAGCTTCCTTTTTAAATTTTTACTATACTGATTACCCATAAAAGTTCCTTTAAACATTTATAAAACAGATAAATCTATATTGAACATTTAAATACCACCCCCGAGAACCCGGAGTCACTAGTCATGAGCATCTACATAAATATACAACTCGACAAAAATAAATTATGTAATATTAAACAAGAGAGGGAGCAGGACTGTGGAAGCCACCTTGTCAACCTCTGAGGACCTCTGGAACAGATATATAACTCACCCTGCCCTAACACCTGAATCTGCACACAAGGTGCAGGGAGTAATGTGAGTACGCCAACTCAGTAGTAATGAAAATAAATCATATCTGAGCAGCAAGAAACACATAGAATCAATGCCATCAAGTCACAATATTCACAGCCTTACTTTCCAGTAGTATAACATAGATATACGAAATTATCATGTCTTAAAATCAACTTCATAAAAATTCCTTTAAAGAATGCACATTTTTAACAACTTTAAAACAAAGGATCTGGTATGCAATGAATGCAAAAAATCATAGTAGCCCCTCGGGAAAAAACATGTTTTATAATCAACCCCTCGGGCATGCCTCATAATCCCTCAGCACCTCACAATCACTCAGCACCTCACAACCACTCATGCCTCCCAATCACTCAATCACTCGCACTCGGTGCGCTCACTGGGGGTTTGTACAGACTCCGGAGGGGCTCCTTCAGCCCAAGCGCTAATATCACCCAGCACCTCACCATCACTCTTGGCCATCGGCCACACTCGATGGAACCACTCGAAAATCCCCTCGGGCGAAGTAATAGAACGAGGTACTCGACCCGAAAACATCATTTTAATGCTCATGTAGTGTAAATCTGGCTGAGTTTCAAATAAAACAATATGCTCAATGATGCTGAGTAAAACCATCAACAGGTAGTGAGGAAAACAGCAGTAAAACACCCTTAAAGGGTCTAAACAGATCGGCACGAGGCCCCAAACACGGCTTACAACCCAAATAATTCACAAATCTTTAGAACATAATTTAACATAAGATTTTGAGTAAATATGCGACTCATTAGTCGTCGCGGAGAGGACCTAGTCCAATCCAAAAATCAGTATGCGCCACATATTCGTCATCCGACATGTGCGCCATTACAAATTTAGTGAGAAAATAATGCAGTCTGGGGTTCCATACCCTCAGGACAAGATTTATAACCATTACTTACCTCTACCGGGCCACAACTCTAGTCCGCTATGATTTTGCCCCTCAAATTTTCTCCTGATTGCTATGAATCTAGCCAAAACCAGTTCAACATCATAAATATATACTCAAGGAACACAACCAAATCGAAAACTATCAATTTATACAAGAATCTCGAAATTCGGCCAAACTCGAGCCCCGGGCCCACGTCTCAGAATCTGATAAAATTTACATCACAATAATACTTATCTCCCACGAGTCTCTACATACCAAGAACATCAAAATCGGACCACAATTTCCCACTCAAATCCTCAAAAGAAAATAAATTTTCCATGGACCCTTCTTCCCCAATTTGGTTAAATTTCCAGAATTTTTGTGGTTTAATCACTTAAGAATTGACATAGAAACGTGTTAAGAAGTTGAAATTCTTACCTCCAGATGATTTCCCCTGATTTCCTTTCAATTCCCTCTCAGAAGCTCTCAATTTCGCATGCAACAATGGAAGATATGAAAACCAATTTCGCACTTTAGGCCTTTTAAACGTTCTGCCTAGCTAAAATAATTCCTTCACTGTGATCGCAAACTTTGGCACGCGATCGCGAAGAAAAAACTTGCTACCCCATCAATTTACCTTACGCGATCACAGACAACTTCATGTGACCGTGATTCATCAAGATTTCAACCCACGCGATCGCGAAGAACAAAGCCCAACTCACCCATGTGCTCCTTTAACTCTATGCGATCGCAAACAAGACCACGCGATCGCACTGACCAAACACTCATACTCACGCAATCGCAAACCATTCCACGCTATCGCGATTAACAAAATGCTTCCTCACCAATTAACCCTACGCGATCGCGTAGAAGGAAACCAGAAGCTTACACCAACAGCAATCTGCCCAGAATTCAAGCCAAAAGTTGGTCTGTTAACCATCGATAAACACACCCGAGGCCCTCGGGGCCTCAACCAAGCATATCGACATATCCCATAACATCATTCAAACTTATTCGAGCCTTCGAAACACCAAAAACAACACGAGAACACCAAATTTACATCAAATTCAAGCCTAAGACTTTGAAACTTTCAAATTTCGCCAACTACGTCGAAACCAACCAAAACACCTCCGATTAACCTGAAATTTTGCACACATATCCAAAATGATATACGAACCTGTTCCAACTTCCGGAATTCCATTCCGACCTTGATAGCCTATTTTTCACTACCGACCAGAAATCGCCAAAAACTAACTTTCGCCAATTCAAGCCTAATTCTACTCCGGAAATCAAAAAAATATTCTAAACACACTCCTAAGTCCCAAATCACCTAGAGAAACTATCTGAGCCATAAAATCCGCATCCCGAGGTTGTTCACCAATAAGTCAACCCTCAGTTGACTTTCAACTATTAGGCTACCTTCACAGACTAATTGCCTCAATGCTTACCATGACCACTCTGAACCTGAACCAACCGACCCAACACACATAAATGAAGCTGATCCATATAAAATGAAGCAGAAACGGGGGAAACGGAGCTAAATTTTCGGAACAACCGGCCTGGTCGTTACATCCTCCCCCACTTAAACATATGTTCGTCCTCGAACATGCTAAGAGTTGTTCCCCCAACATTATCAAACTGTAACACATCTTACCATGCACATACCCGGGGATGATCCCACGTCACCCTATCCCATATAGGCCCAATAGCACAATACCGCTGAAATTTTGAAATCCAAATCCTGGCCCATAACCTTAGAACCAAATTCCCACTTCTGAAATGATATATAAGATCAAAATTTCCATAACTATAAACTGAACAACCCTGAACATGCTGAATCAAGCCATATACGTACGCCAGATGAAATCTCATAATACACCGCGTGACTCAAACACTCATAGCCATAACTCTTTAACCACAATAACTGCTCAGAACAACCCAATACCGGTACACCACCTCTTATCAAGAAATTCCTCGCTCTAACACTTTCATGCACTGCTGTTGATGAAAGAAGCACGTAGAACTAACAACCATTCGTCCGATCAGCTAGACATGAAACTATCCCTTCCCAACAGGAATTATAGCGGATTTCGAAGCCGACTCCTGATATTTATCCTTCCAACCATGCTATATAAAATTCTGAAAATATTTATTCTAGGCCCGATGACCTCCTCTCATCCATCACAACCGCTCTGAAGACATGACTCTAACCATTCGACACATCGATAAAATTCGAAGCCAAAACCTGTGCAACTTGGGCACTTAACAGCAACTTCCCAATGTAATCAACTTATATAAAAGATCCACACGAGAGGACTATACTTCAACTAACAATTACCATCACCATATCATACTACTGGCACACACCGTAAAAATCAGAAACACATGAATCCAATACCAAAGGTCATACCCCTACATAACTTCGCTACACTATGATCTCATCCAACCACTGGTCCACTTGGAATACTATATGTGTAAAGTATGTTTTGATCCTTTGTTAAAATTTCAAACTTTTCAGTTTCCAACTTATTGGTTTGAAAATGTTTATCTATGTTTCTGTGTGTGACGCCACCCCCTAAGACTGACTCTAAATCCTACCCTGCACTCTTTTGAATCTCAAATCTAAACTAATTTGAGTAATGTCCTTGGCCTTCTTGGTATGAGCACTTCTCAAGGTCCCTATGAGACCCTCGTGAACTCTGACACACCAGGATTTGGTCCATAATTTTCCCTTGAGATGATTCTGATCTTTTCACTCTAGTGTGAGCACTTCTCGGGGTTCATGAAGCCCTTGGGAACTCTGACACACTAGAGGACTGGGCTTGGTATGCTTGTGTTGTAAAACATAAGTGAATCTATCATTTTGTGGTTCTATGAACATTGAATTTAGGAGAAGTTGTGAATTGAAGGTCCTGGATCATACAGATGTTGTTTTGGGCATGCTGAAGGCTCCCTATAGTTTACTACTCTGTAATTTATTTAATTGTTTCTGGCCTGTAATAATTATTAGGGGTGATAATAAAATTGGGACATGAGTTTATTTGATATTATGTGGGTAGGTAACATGCCTTTAGGTTTTCTGCTACAATTATGTTAGACAACATGCCCATAAGGTTTATTTTATACCAAGAAATTGTGTGCTAAAATCTGTCTTAATATTTTAGTCTGCCATCGCATATTGGAAAACCTGTCTATAGGGATTTTATTTTGGCTGAAACAAATTCTGCAAATATCTTGTTTACTTTGCTTCACATGATTATAAAACCTTCCTGCAGGAATTTCATTTTTGGCTCAAACAAATTCTGTGAATATCTTGATTACTTTACTTCACACGATTAGATACCATGCCTATAGGAAATGCAATAATCTGGTTTAAATTACAGCATACTCATATTTGTTCGCTTAGAAATCATGTTTATAGGCCTTAATCAATTGTCACAATTGCCTAGTTAACATGCATGTCTTTAGGCATTAATAAGCAGTCTCAATTACTAAACTTAGAACTCACGCTCGTACGGATAATTATCATTTTAGCTAATTTCGCCACTGAATGTTCCATTTTCGTTAGAGAAATCGTTAGTATCGTCAGTTGGTGCGTTGGAGTTTGCTAAGCGGTTTTTCGTGTGCCACTACAAAAAGATGGAATCTGCCTAATGCATTGTTAATTACCACTCGAAAGAATACCTATAGGAGTAAGTAATAATTCTGAGCCTTTCTGTTGTTAACTGTCGATTAAATCACTTAGATAATATGCCTATAGGTTCAAATGATCTAATTGAAATCAATAGGCAATTACAGAATCACTTAGGAATTACTGTCAGCATGTTTGCATTACAGAATTACCTAGAGATACTTTGCATAAACTGTCAACATGCTTTAAAATTTGAATGACCTCAAATTTTTCACACACATCCCAAATGACATGAAGGAGCTACTGCAACTTCCGGGATTCTATTCTGACCCTCGGATAAAAAATTCACTATCGGACCGGAAACTCCAAAAATTCAACTTCGGCATTTCAAGCCTAACTGAGCTACGGACTTCCAAAATACGTTGGGAAAATGCTCCCAACCCCGAAATCACCTAACGGAGCTAACAGAACCATCGGATTTCCATTATGAGTCCGTCTTCACACTGCTCCGACTACTGGCAACTTTCCAACAATTAAGCTCTCATGTAGAGACTAAATGTCCCAAAACTCTCCGAAACTCAAAATCGAACGTTCCGACAATTCAATTAAGCAGAAATAGACTTGGGAAAAACAGTTAACAGGGGACCGGGGCATTAATTCTTAAGAAGACCGGCCGGGTCGTCACACATTGCAAGTTGGCACATCTAAAGAATTTAGTAGCTTAGTCATTACAAAGAAGTGGGGCCCACGCCCACTTGGTAAAAGACTTCTCAAAAATTTAAAAAATGATTTTTGAATCTAGACACAAGGTAACGGATGAAGCTTCAATACATATTTTCAATGAAGTTATACAGTGTAATCACAATGAGATTTGCAATTCTAAATGAGCACGATACAATCTTTCTCGAGAATATCATACAGATTCTCCCCTACTTCGATTTGTCGATACATGTGTCATCATAATTGACGTGTGTTAAAGGAATTGTCGATAGAATCGGCTCATGTATGTTAAGGCTAAACCTTTCCTTCATTTTGTCATGATCTTGTTACTATATGTGTTTAATAACGAGGCATAAAGAGATTTTCATACTCCCGAATTTATGTACATTATCCCAGTCTCATAACTTACAATATTCTCCCTTATCGGGACTTTATATTCAATTGAGTATTGTCTTCTTCCAGTCAAGAGAGCAACGCGTTTATGTATATTCGGTATTACAGTATCTTCACCACCATCGAGCTATAATCGGTGGGCAGGCCCTTATTGGGCAACCTCTGATCAGATGGTAACTTATATACCAAGCCTACTATGGCCGAGCACCGATGAGAGAGCCTAGCATGGACGAGATACAAAGCCTAGTATGGTCGAGCATCTATGAGCGAGCAGGGTATGGTCAAGCGCCTATACGGTGAACCGCTTACAAGTTCTGAGCCTTATAGGGCCGAATATCTATTTTATTTACTATATTGAGAGAGTTGAGTCAGTATCAGCAGGTAAGTATACCTCCTAATCATATTTAACTCCTAGTTACTTTCAGTTATTATATTATTAGTTCAGTTTTAGCTTTCAATTATTTTATTGCCTTGCATATTCAGTACGTTATTTCGTACTGACGTCCCTATTTTTGGGGACGCTGCATCTCATGTGTACAGGTTCAGACAGACAAACTGGTTGACCTCCTCAGTAGGTGTTGCCCGAGTTTAGCTTTAGCGGTAAGTTCCACGTGCTTCGGAGTTGCCGGGTCTAGAGTTTTATGTACATATTGTGTATATATGTCTAAGGTTATGGGTAGTCCGTGGCCCTGTTCCGATCAAAATACATCCATTAGTAGAGGCTTGTAGATATATCCTGTCGCTTAGTGCAGTATACTGGGCTTGCAGGCCTTGTATGTCTCTAAGTTATAGAAAGTTCAAACTAGCCTGAATGATCTCAAAGGAGTCTTAGACTAGTAGCATTTAAAAGAGATGGAATGTTGCCCTGGTACTAGAATAAGGGTGTAATTGTGATAAATAAAAGATGACGTTTGGCCCTTAGATTGAGTAATGATTTGAAGAAAAAAAGAGAGGGGATTTCATGGATGGTGCAGGATTAAAATACCCACGTAATGTGAATCACATTGGGATGCTATGAAATAGGGTTATGGAAGTATAGTATCGCCCCCAGGTGGATCGGTCTAATCATTTTAGTTGTTCTCCGATGAGATGTGAGCCCTAGCGGCAGTGTATTACGTAAGAAGATTCAAGTCTTCGGTGATAGATTATATTTTAACATTGAAGTGAATCAGCAATGGATGGACAAAAGTGTCACGATCAAAATTTTCCTCCGTTGGGTATCGTGATGGCACCTAGTCTTAGGGACTAGGTAAGCCTAACATTTCCACAGAACAACAACAATAATAAAGGAATTATAACAATCTCGATATAGAAATCTTGACAGAGATTACAATTTCCCAAAACCCGGTAAATACTAGGCATAAGCTCTACAAAATCTTTCTACCAAATCCAAATACAACTGTCTAGGAATAAGTAAGTACAATTGAATAAAAATAAAATAGGAAGGTGACTCCAAAGCCTGCGAACGCAGCAGCAGGTTACTTGAGTCTCCTCAGCAATGATCTGCGCAGCTACTAACAACAATAACCTGGATCCTCGCATAAAAATGTGCAGAAGTGTAGTATGAGCACACCACAACGGTGCCCAGTAAGTATCAACACTAACCTCGGTGAAGTAGTGACGAGGACTTTTCAAGACACCACTGGTCTAATAAGTAAAAAGATATAAATGTGAAAATAACCGAAACATAATATCTATCTAAAGATATTTCGATATAATTAACGGTACGATCGAATAATACGGAAGAAAATTCAATAATTACGATCAACGGACAACATCATAGAAATATGCAAAGAGAATGGAAAGAATGCAAGCCAAATGTCGGGAACCATAACCCAATAAAACACTAGAAACTCAGCATTTCATCAATTTATTCATGTTAGGCCTTAGCCAATAAACTCAAAAAAGCTGGTCAAACCTTAGAGTTAAAAATACCTTTAAATCGTGAGTTTATTTCGAAAGCTTTAAAGATATAATCATTTCGGAATAGAGAAATTTCTTCTTTGAAACATACGCTCTCTGAATGTATATTCGCATATTTTTATAAAGAGAAATCTTTAAAACATAGTCCCTTCAAAATACGTGGTGTTCAAATATACTTTCTCAAATACTGCTCTTTCAAATATCATTTTTCTGCAAGACAAATACTTTTCAATATACTTTCGAAATAGAAGTCCTTCGGACATAACTTTTCCTGGAGATAATTGCTTTTCAGTTATACTTTTCAATATATATATATCTTTCGATCCAAATCTCCTCAATGATAAAACCACCGGAACTCAGTCCGCAACTCAGAATTTGTCATGCAATGCAGTACAGGTGGAAAGCTCTCGGATTTCCGTCCGTAGTCCCAATTTAAATATGCAGTGCAGTACAGGGGGAAAGCTCCCGGATCTCCGTCCGTAGTCCCAACTTAAATATGTAATGCAGTACAGGGGGAAAGCTCCCAGATCTCTGTCCGTAGNTCTCCCGGATCTCGGTCCGTAGTCCCAACTTAAATATGTAATGCAGTACAGGGGGAATGCTCACGGATCTCGGTCCATAGTCTAAATTTAAATATGCAATGCATCCACTGGGCAAAATAACCAGAATGCGATAGAAACAACATATATTGCCACAACCGGCGCAAAATAAAACAAGACCAAATGCAAGGAATGCCAAGCATAAAGAGAAACAACATAATGAGGGGAAAACAAGGAAAATATAACAACGATTCTATCTATCCAAGTTTGCAACCAAGAAACCAAATCATCCCGGCAAGGGAATCAGCTATCTCCAATATCACTTAGACAATTAGCTTCGCCAAATAAACTCAGCTTGAACAAATGCTCAGTAAATAGGTAGCATCAATGAAATACCATCAACATGGGCGGTCATCAATTAAACCTAAGTAGTACTTAAGGGAAAATCATTTAAATCACAATGTACGACTCACGGACATGCTTGACACCAACGTATAGATATTCCAATTACTTTTTAGACAATTATAGGGCGTATTATACTAGTTTTTGTCACATAGGAATTGTATGAAGGAAGATATAACATAACGGTAGGAAAGGCAAAGTCTTTATTTAAGTCAATTAAGATGAAATAAGAAACAAGGAATGCAACGCAAGTACTTCTAATTTGAGCAGGAAGAGATGAAACTAAAAATCAGGAATTCAGATATAACAAGTTCAATTCATATGCGTGGAGCATAAGGACCTAAAATACCTAAAGGGAAATCTAATTGCAAATAAGTTCGAGTACACACTCGTCACTTCGCGTACGTGGACTATAATCAACATAGAAGACTCAATCCTAAGGGGTAGTTACCCCACACAAGGTTAGGCAAGATACTTACCTTGATTGCGCTAATCAACTCAAAATCACGCTCTTGCCACGAGTATCCAACTCCGGGTGGCCCAAATCTAGACAATTCGATTGCATAGTGTAAATATCATCTCAAGGAAACAAAATAACTAATAAGTTCGAAGCTAATATGCAAAATTAGGAAATTCGCCCAAAAGGTTCCCCGGGCCCATGTCTCGGGATCGGGTAAAAATTTTATTTTTCGGACACCCATTCACTCACGAGTCTAAAGATATTAAAGTCTCTCAGATATGAGGTCAAAAACCCAATCAAAACTCAATAATTTGGTCTATGAAGTTTATCAAAATTTCCCCAAATCTTCCACCCAAATTCGAATTCTAAGGACCAGATTTAAGTTAGGAATCATGGAAATTCATCTAATTAGGTTAGAAATCACTTACCCAAGTTATCCAGGTGCAAAAGTGTTCAAAAATCGCCCTTCTCGAGCTCAAAAATTCTAAATGGTGAAAATAGGCTTAAGCCCTCGAATCTGATATAATTACCCAGCAATTTCCACACCTGCGCCCCTGGGACAACACTAGTGGAAATACCATCGCAAGTGCGAAAACCAACTAAAAGGCCTGGGGTCGCACCTGCGGTCAATTGGCCGCACCTGTAGCTCCACATCTGCGGAAAACAAACTGTACATGTGAGGTCTGGGTGATTGGGCCAAGTCCGCACCTGCGAGCTCCTCACCGCACCTGCATGTCCGCACCTGCGGAAGGTCCATTGCAGGTGCGACACACCAGAACCAGCAATGGTTCAGCTGTCTTCCAAGTTCTAATATCACCCAATGAGCATCTGAAACATACCCGAGGCCTCCGGGACCCCGTCCAACCACACACACCATTCATATAACATAACACGGACTCGCTCAAGGTTTCAAACCACATAAAACAACACTAAAACGATGAATTAAACTAAAAATTCATGAAATTCCTCAAAACTTGTATAAACATTATGTTTTGCATTTAAGGTCCGAATCACGTCAAACTAAGTCCGTTTCTTACCAAATTTCACAGATATAACATATAAATCATCGAACCTGTATCAGGCTCCAGAACCATGATACGGGCCCGATATCACAGGTTTAACCTCAAATTTCATTTTCAAAAACTTTTATATTTTTCAGGAAACAATTTTCTTTAAAAATTCATTTCTCGAACTTGGGACCTCGGAATTCGATTCCGGGCATACGCCCAAGTCCTATATTTTCCTACGGACCCTCCGGGACCGTCAAATCACGGGTCCGGGTCCGATTACCAAAATTATTGGCCGAAGTCAAATTTATTCAAATTTCTAATACAAAATTATCATTTTTATCAGTGTTTTTCACATAAAGGCTTCCCGGCTACACGCCCAGGCTGTGCATGAAAATCTAGGTGAGATAGAAGGAAGTTTTCACGACCTCGAAACACATAATTAGCTAGAAAATACGGGATGACCTTTTGGGTCATCACAATCTCCCCCTCTTAAACAAACGTTCGTCCTCGAACGTGCCAAGATTAACTTTGAACTCATCCAATCACTGATTGCACACTTCCAACACACACCCGTGGGTGATCCCGCATCACCCAACCTACATAAGCCTAATGACACCATCACAACTGCAATATAGCCTTCTCATCACCATCGATAAGCCTCATACCTCAATTCCTCACCTTCTACTCATTTCCAAAAGACCTGATTCTAAATATATGTCCGGCATTAGCCTCAACCAGCTACATCAACTTAGGTATACACCCACAAGGCACGACCACACAACATAGCACATCACACGTAGGCTCAATAGCACTTTTGATCAGAATAACCGCACGAAATTAACTCAACATTGGCCATTAGTCCCACATATGGAAGAACTCTGTTTCCAAACTCGTAGGTTCAATAACACTTTTGATCACAATAACATCCCGAAATCAACTCAACATTGGCAATTAGTCCCACATATGGAAGAATTCTGTTTCCAAATCCCATAATATCGATAATGATGCAATAAACACGAAAACCTCATCATTAGACACCCGAATCACCGAGTCACAGCTAACAACATCGGGCACACATCTCGCAAGCTAAACTAAAGAAGCACATAACGAAATGACTGAGTATTAAAAATAGAAACATATAAAGGTACTATACAACAAGCCCATAGGAACTCTCTGTTTATACCCATTTTTTCCTCAAACTATTTTAAAATTTGCATATACACCTTCAATATCACTCTTTATAATAACTGGTATATTTTCGTAATTTTTTCATGTTTTATTAAATTCTTTTCCAATTTATTCAGCATTTTTATATTTCAATAATTATTCATAAATTGTATTATAAACAATTTCAAAATATTTCCCAGCTCAATATATTATTTTTAATCCTATTAGGATTTGGTTATTTCACAAATTAGCCAATTTGGAATTATTTGGCTATAATTACAACAATGCTGCAATTATAGCCTAATTGTACATTTTATGCCATTTTAATTCAATAATTATTCATTTTATATTTTTCTATATTAATTAATTATCTTAATTTCATTTATTTAGCCTTAATTTCATTCTACATGATTATTAGCTATTGTTATTAATTATTTATCTAATTTTAAGGGGTATTTAACAAATAGCCATTCTTTATTTAAATTCCAGCCTAGTTAATCCTGGTCCTTAACCAAATCAATCTATCCCAATACCCCAGCCCAATATCCTATCTACCCGGCCCAACTCAGAGTCAATCTTGACCGTTGATCAACGGTCCAGATCCCTTCATTCCTTAATTAGACCTGGATGACTACACCCCCCCCCCCCTCATTTCGCCCCTCTCATTCTCTCAATCGGTCTCTCTACCTCCATCTCTCTATCTCTGGTTATCTCTAGAACCTTCCACCTTCCCCCCTTCCGATGAGCTCTGTACACCTTCTCCGGCCACTTCCCTCGCCGGAAACCATGGCCTTTCATCATCTCCTGGCCCCTGCTTCACCCCATGCCAGTTCGACACTGTCCTGAGTACCTTAAGAGAACCTGGGCAGTATAAACATCTCAAAATTCGAGGGTTAGCCATTTTTACCAGAACTCAAACTTGAGAGCTCGGATTTGAGAGAGATTTCACGGGTTTTTTAGAGGCAACAATTGGGTAATGATTCTAAACTCCTTTTTGCTTATAACCTGCTAATCTAATCACGAATTCCTCTTCTAATTTCGGATATTTTGAATGGAAAATGGGTAAAAATTTCATAGACCAAACTATGGGGTTTGAGTGGGTGATTGACCTCCGATTTGAGAGATTTTTATATGATTAGACTCGTGAGAGTACGAGGGTTCTGGAAATGTAAAATTTATCCGATTCCGAGATAGTGGCCTGAGGGGCGTTTTGGTTATTTTACCTAATTTCACGCCTTAGCTTTGAATTTAATAGTAGAATCAGTTTCTTGAGATGTTATTTACGATATGTAATTGAATTGTATAGACTTGGTCAATTTGAATTCGGATACTCGTGGCAAACGTGTGGTTTGGAGTTGACTTTGAGCCAGTTCGAGGTAAGTGGCTTGTCTAACCTTGTGTGGGGGACCTTTCCCCTTAGGATGTGATATTTTGTAATTGACTGCCTTGTACGTGAGGTGACGAGCGCACACTTGTGCCAATTGTTGAAAATACGGTTTTACTTTAAATATTTAGAACGGGTTTCTTTAGTACCTACTTTATTATACTTGCAACTACAGCCCATATTAGTTTAGAAAAGCATGCCTAATTGACCTAAATTGCCTATTTGCTTAAGTTGCTTGATTGTACTACGTGAAGCATGTTAGGCTAGAATTACTTGTTGCCTTGTATTCTTGCATTCTATTTCTTAATATTTTCTTGTTGTTGCTATGTATATATATTGGGACTACGGATGTGGGATTTCGGTAGCTCCCCCCCCCCCCCCCCCCCGTTTTTTTTTTTTGGGAATGCGGGGTGNCATATTTACTTTGGGACTGCGGGTTTGATTCCCGATAGATCCCCCTACACATATGATGGACTACGGGACGGTATCCCGGGAGTCCATTCGGATATACACATACGATGGACTACGATATGGTATCCCGGGAGATCCTTCGGATATATACATATGATGGACTACAGGAGGTATCCCGGGAGATCCACTGGTTAGTTGAGAAAAGGACTACAGGACGGTATCCTGGGAGATCCTCATTGTTACCATTGTTATTGAGCTGTACATATTCCGTGTTTACTCTGTTCTTTGTGTTTTTGTTATTGCTTTGTTTGACCTGTTTTATTTCACTGTTGTACTCATTATTACTTTTTGTTTTCATACTATAAATTCCTATTATATTGTTTAACCTCAGTAGGGACCTGACATTCCTCGTCACTACCTGATCGAGGTTAGCCTTGGCACTTACTGAGTTCCGATGTGGTGTACTCATGCCCCTTCTGCGCATGTTTTTCATGTGCAGATCCAGGTACCTCCGCCCAGATGCACTATCCCCGAGGTTGAGAGATCTAGCAGAGACTTCGAGGCACATCTGCTGCGTCCGCAGACCAAGAGTTTCTATCTTATTCCAGCTTTAGTGGAAAGATTTTCCTTCCTTACAGTTGTTTAGACATTCTGGAGTTAGAGCAGTGTATTACATTTCTGTTAGCCTGTGTTTCCCATGAGTTTCCGGGTTTTGGGGTGATATTGTAGACTTCCACATTATTGGGTTGTATATTCCAAGCGGCATTTATATACAGTCTTTCGTTAGTTGTTCAGTTTTAATTAATTATTCCTCAAGTTATGTTGTTTTTCCGCATTGTTAGGCTTACCTAGTTATAGGGACTAGGTGCCATCACCACATGTTCACGAAGGGCGAATTGGGGTCGTGACATTTAGATACACATGACATGTACGTAGTTGGGATTAAGGTAGCAGTCAGGTGACAGGGTCCAAATAGAACAAAATCACATTTTGAACAAGTAATTAAACAAAGTCTACAAAATAGTAAATTAAAGACCATGGCTAACAATCAGCTTCAGGGAACAAGCAGAATCCTAATCAAGACTTGAATTCAGGGCATCAATATCAAATAAATAAAAGAATAGTATACAGAACTCAAGCTAATCGATTTAGACCTAAAATGGTTGTTACATAATCAACTCATGTATTCAAACGTTTAACTAATCGGGAAGAACAAACAAGTACTAAACGAGAGCAACAACATATTAACGAGAAGCATGGACGAAAACAAAGATGTATTAATGATCACGCTCAACTATGTCTTGTAGAAGACTAAGCGGGCGTTGCAAATATAATCCTGGGGTATTATGCCCAGGGTCGATCCCACAGGGAATTTACGTATCAATTGAGTTTATTGTATACTAAACTGATGTTTAATCAAGTTCCTCAAGACTTTTGAATATCAAGTTGTTTTGTTTAATTAATTCTACTCACAAAATAATCAACTAGTAATTAATCTAACAATTTAATGTAAACAATAATATTAAAGGTCTAAGGTAATGGTTTCCCCCGTTGGTTAATTCTTTCGCGGATGTTTCTTATAGCTTAATTAATCGTCTCAATCAATCATGAACTCTCAATCTACCATAAATCTCTCTCGAGTAATTATGATAATTTACTAGACGCACTCTCTCAAGTTACGCTAGCTAGATTTCATTACAGTTCACTTTAGATTGCACCCGAGGTATCGTTATCTCTAATCCAACCTCTAAACCCTCGGTTATGACTTTCGTCTATACTCTAGGAGTGGTGTTGTTCAAACAATTACCTAAATATGCACTCTCTCTCAAGTAGATACATACTAAATAGGCACAGCTAATTGATGGCCATTCAATTAACTACAATAAGAACATAGTTGAACAAATAGAGAATAATGAATTAAAATATATTAATATCAAACGAAGTTCTTCCCCAACGGGTTCTACCAAACCCCTAGATTAAAGCTTAGCTACTCATGTTTAAACTAAACAAATCTACAAGAATTTGCATAATGTAAATATAAAATAAGAATTACTAAATGTAGAGATCGTTGTTCTTGTTCTTCAATGCACTTTTCTTCTTGTCCACTGTTAATCCACGAAAAAATCCCCTTGATTTGTGTTTTAGGAGTCTATTTATAGGTTTAGGGTGAACCCTAACCGTGTATGAGACTTCTATTTCACTTGGGAAACACTTAAACTCATCAAACTCGGATTTGGGCAACACTGGAGACCCCTGGCGTTTGGGCTCTAACGGCCCCCTAACGCTAGGGGGGGCCAGGTGTTAGGGCTCTAACGCCCACCTAACGCCAGGGGGGGCCAGGCGTTATGGCTCTAACGCCCCCCTAACGCCAGGGGGGACCTGGCGTTATGGCTATAACGCCCCTCTAACGCCAGGGGGGCCAGGCTTCATGGGCCAAACGCCCGGCTATCGCCCGGGCGTCTTCTTTTGCGTATTTTTGACGTATTTGCATCCCTTTAGCTCCGTTTCNCATGTACACAATTTTATTAAGCAAATCTCTTAACATGTGATACCAAGAATATTTAAAACATTTCAAGTACACAGGCGTGACATCCTCGCCTCAATAGTCGACTCACAAATACCATGCTCTATTCACCATCCACTTACTACTCTAACTTAGAGGTTGACAACATTACCTTTCCTTCGTGAATCATGTGCCCTCACCATATCCAAGAGTTAGTTCCACACACAATGAAATTTAACAACATCGGAACTTAAGATAGAAAGAGTTCACTCACTCTCAGAAATAATATTCAAATGCCACAAAAGATGTACCGTAGGCTTGCCCGTGGTGTACTACTCTACTAATCGAGCTCATTCAGTCTAGGATCAATTAAGACTTTTATTTGGTTGTAATGTAGGCTTCGGGACGGGTAGGATACATTTAGATATAACAATGGCTACACCTCCATAAGCACTTTAATACACATACTTAGCTTTTCAACCTCAAACTCAATGTAGCCAAATTCCACCTTCACAACGATTTTATTTCCCCCATACTTCTTTAAGCACAATTATATTAAGAGTCACCACATATACTTTTCTTTCAACACAACACAAGTGTTCATTTATTTCTTTTATGCTTTTTCTTCTATTTTTTTTTTTTCAAGTGATTCTTATTATTTTTTTTTTCAATATAGTGCACCTTTTTCCTTATTTCAATTCTTCCCCTCACAAATCAACCTACCACCCCACACTTTAACTATTTCATCCTTCATACATTTCCAGTGCTTACTAGAGGTGACAAGGTTCAAATAGATGCTCAATTCAATCAAAGGGGTATGGCTTGTAATGTGGTTGCCAAAGAAAAAGGATTATAGGCTCAAAGGGGTTAACTACGATACAAAACAACTAGGTGGGTAAAATATAGATAATTGGCTCACAAAGAAATGCCTATGTCACTTCCAAGATTGAATAAAACTTCTATTTCGCTTTGCACACACACGGGGCAAGTTCTAGACATCAAATGCAATGCACATAAAACATACAAATCTCACTCACACATGGCACATAACTCAATCAGGATCGGATCTGTCATGACACTCTAGTCAAAGCATTTAAGCAAATCTTAAGAATTCCTGATTTATGGTATTTATTCTAGAGTCAAAAACTGAGCCTAAGCGTCACAACCATAGTACTGACTATTCTCAAGGCATTA
>ML486204.1:3214-15573 GCA_005239535.1 Nicotiana rustica
TAGCGGTAGAAATATAATCTCGCCCAATATATATCTTAAAATCAGTTGATGCACGATACATTATTTGTTCAATCATTCGATATTCGAAGCTATTGGTCTGACTAGTTAAGATTTGCGACGGTAGACACACTATGGGGTGTTTTTTATATAATTTAAACCATCCACCCAAGTTTTCATCTCCTGTGGTGTTGGGAGTTTTGCATTGACCCCTACCCTATTTATCTTAGCAAAATAATACACAGGCGGGGACATTTAAACCAAAACCTCCCATTGGAGCTATGCCAACAGATACATTAATGGCTAGGCCTTAGTTATGTCTAGTGCTCGAACACGCAAAATTATAATAAAGAGCTACTACGAGGGGATGTGAGTTCGGCAGCGGACGCCAGCAGATCTACCTCGTGTCTCCGTGATAATGTTGCTCAACTATGCTCAAAGAATTAGATTTAACCAGTACCTGGATCTGCACAAAAGAGTGCAGAGTGTAGTATCGGTACAACCGACCGCATATTCTGAGTAAGTATTGAGCCTAACCTCGACGAAGTAGTGACGATTCTACAGCGGGGCGTGTATAACAGAACTTGTGCATATGGTAACATAAAGCAGGAAAATACTTCTAAACTTAAACAAAATAATAAACTGAAACAATAAAATAAATAAACTTAGCCACATTTTTCAGGTCTCAGCTATAACCAATTCTCAACATAGGTTTCCATATTTCGAAAATTCACTTTGTAAAATAACCGTGGGAACAAAATATGAGATAAACAATAGAGTAACATAGAAAGGTTTCCGTTCTTTGTGTTTAAAATAAGTAAATCATAAATATTCTCCCTTATTGCTCCTTGTTGCAGCGCGCAACCCGCTCCAACCTGTCCTCCCTTATTCCTCCTCCCTATGTACAACTCACCCTTATTTCTCCTGTTGCGGCGTGCAACCCGATCCCACCTGTCCACCCTTATCACTCCTTGTTGCGGCGTGCAACCCGCTCCCACCAGACAATTTCATCACTTTGTTTATAAAAGATTTCATAATTCAAGCTACTGCCTTTCATAATAATAATTTTCTCGACAAGTATAATCAGAAGGTCGTATCACTCATAAACCTCATCAATTATCATTTCGCAATGAAACCAACCAGAATTTATAGTTTTCGTAGAACACTGTCAACCAGCTCAAGATTTCATATATCACAATGAATCCAGGATAACGACAAATACTTTCGAATTTCATAAAACAATGCTTAACAACAAGTTGATGAAAACAAGTAGACATGGAGGCATAGAAATCATGCAAACTAGTAAATCAGGGATCAAATAATCGGGGATAGGGAAGGGATCATGCTAAACTCGTAATTTGGAGGTGCATAGATACTCGTCACCTCACCTATACACCACACACATGCAAATTTACATATCAATTAGGTTTGGGATTCTTATTCCCTCAAGTCAAGGTTAAACCAAGCACTTACCTCAATTCAGCAGGCTACTCACTACTCAATCACAACTTTTCCTTTAGAAATTGCCTTCAACTCACTTGTATCTAATCATAATTGGGTTTAATATCATTAATTATTGTTAAAGGAATTAACTTTATTGAAAAATTATGGATTTCCTATGTTTTCCCAAAAATTCCTAATTCTACCATGAAAATTTCTAGATTCTAGGTTGAAATCTTGTAAAAAGTAGATAAGGGTTGAAAGCGATGAGTTAGAAATCACTTACCAATGATTTGAGGAAGAAACATATTTTAGAAAATCGCCTCTTCTGTTCTAGGGTTTTATTTTTTTTGAAAAGTGGTGAAATATTGAAAAGTCCCGTATTTTATATGCGCACCTGGTCCATGCCTACCTCTGTCAGCGGAATAATGGACGCTGTAGCAGAACTTGGTCCCGGCCCACCACTGTCAGCGGAATAATGGGCGTTGCAGCAGAACCTGGTCCCTGCCTACGCTATCAGCAGAAAACTGGGCGCTGCAACGGAACCTGGTTCGCTATGGCGGAATTCCAAGCGCTGCCGTGCTTCCAGGTTCAGAGACCTGTGATTCTGCAGCTTTTCAGGTCCAGTTATTTTTTTCTAAGTGTCAAAACACTCCGTGGCCTACTCGAAACTCACCCGATCCCTCGGGGCTCCAAACAAACATGCACGCAAGTTTAAAAACATCATACGGACTTGCTCATGCGATCAAATCATTGAAATAACATCAAAATTATAAATTCAACCCCAAAATCAAGATTTTCCTCAAGAACACTCAAATTTCACTATTTCTCATCCGGACGTCCAAATCACGTCAAATCAATTCCGATTCTCATCAAATTTCACAAGTACGACTTTCACATTATAACAAACCTGTACGAGGCTCCGGAACCATAACACGGACCCGTTACCTATGAGTTCAAATAATAATTATTTCTTTATTTCCTTTAAAATTTCAATACACCAATTTTCTTCAAAAAATGTGTTCTAAGGCTAGGGACCTCAGAATTCAATTCCGGACATACGCCCAAGTCCCATTTTTACTGCACACCTCCCAGGATCGTCGAAACACAAATCCGGGTCCTTCACTCAAAATGTTGACCAAAGTCAACTAAAACCAAATTTTAACTCTAAAATTTATTATTTTCTCACATTTCCACATAAACGCTTTCCGATTACACGCCTAGACTACGCACACAATTCGAGGTAATTAAAATTAATCATTTTAAGGCTAATAAGCCTAGAATAAAGTCTAAATCCATAAAATTACCCCTTGGGTCATCACAATCTCCACCTCTAAAACAAACATTCGTCCTCGAACAGACATAGAAACTTACCTGAATTGGAAAACAAGTGGGGATATCTACTCTGCATTCCGACTCGGACTCCCAAGTAGATGCCTCAACGGGCTAACCTTTCCACTGCACTCGAACTGAAGGATATCTCTTTGATCTCAATTGACGAACCTGCCGGTCTAGAATGGCTACCGGCTCCTCCTCATAAGTCAAATCTTTGTCCAATTAGACAGAGCTGAAATCTAACACGTGGGACGGGTCACCATGATATTTCCGGAGCATAGACACATGAAGTACCAGATGAACTGAGGATAACCCTGGAGGCAACGCATGTCTATAAGCTACCTCCCCCATTCTATCAAGAATCTCAAATTGCCCGATATACCTAGGGCTCAACTTACCCTTCTTCCCAAGTCTCATAACACCCTTCATGTGTGATACCCGAAGCAATACTGTCTCTCCAACCATGAATGCCACATCTCTAACCTTACAATGGGGATAACTCTTTTGCCCAGACTGAGCTGCATGAAGTCGATCTTGTATAATCTTGACCTTATCTAAGGCCTCTTGAACTAAGTATGTACCCAATAACCGAGCCTTTCCCGTCTCAAACCAACCAACTGGCGATCTACACCGTCTACCATATAATGCCTCATAAGGAGCCATCTGAATGCTCGACTGATAACTATTATTATAGGCAAACTCCGCTAACGGTAAGAACTGATCCCAAGAACCTCCAAAGTCAATAACACAAGCGCAGAGCATATCCTCTAAAATTTGAATAGTACGCTCGAACTGCCTATCCGTTTGAGGATGAAGTGCTGTGCTCAACTCAACTCGGGTACCTAACTCACGCTGAACTGCCCTCCAAAAGTGCGAGGTAAACTGCGTACCCCGATCAAAAAATAGACACGAGCACACCGTGAAGGCGAACAATCTCCCAAATATATATTTCAGCCAACCTCTCCGAAGTATAAGTACTTGCCACTAGAATGAAATGTACTGTTTAGTCGGCCTATCTACAATAATCCAAATTGCGTCAAATTTCCTCTGAGTCCGTGGGAGTCCAACAACTAAATCCATAGTGATACGCTCCCACTTCCACCCAGGAATCTCTATATGCTGAAGTAAACCACCGGGTCTTTGATGTTCATACTTCACGTGCTGACAATTCAAACAGCGAGCCACATAAGCAACAATATCCTTTTTCATCTTTCTCCACCAATAATGCTACTTCAAATCCTGATACATTTTGGATGCAACTGGGTGAATAGAATACTTAGAACTGTGAGCCTCTTCAAGGATCAACTCACGAAGGCCATCAACCTTAGGTACACATATACGACCCTGCATCCTCAAAAAACCGTCATCTACAACTATAACTCTCTTGGCACCACCGTGCCGAATTATGTCCCTAAGGACCATCAAATGTGGGTCATCATCCTACCGATCTATGATACGCTCAATTAAAGAAGACCGATTAACTGTACAAGGTAGAACACTGCTGGGCGAAATATCCAACCTCACGAGCTGATTGGCCAAGGTCTGAATGTATGAAGCCAACGGTCTCTCACCGGGTGGAATAAATGCAAGGTTGCCCATACTCACCGACTTCCTACTCAATGCATCGGCCACCACATTGTCCTTTCTTGGATGATATAGTATAGTGACATCATAATCCTTCAATAATTCGAACCATCTTCTCTGTCTCAAATTAAGATCCTTTTGCTTGAACAAGTACTGGAGACTGCGATGGTCTGTGAAAACTTCACACTGCACACCATAAAGATAGTGCCTCCACATATTTAGTGCATGAACAATAGCTAATAATTCTAAGTCATGAAAAGGATAATTCTTCTCATGGACCTTCAACTGTCGGGACGCATATGCAATCACCCTTCCATCCTTCATCAATACTGCTCCAAGTCCAACTCGGGAAGCATCACAATAAACCATGAAGGAACCTGAACCTGATGGTAACACCAACATCGGTGCTGAAGTCAAGGTTGTCTTAAGCTTCTGAAAGCTCGCCTCGCACTCGTCTGACCATTTAAATGGGGCACCTTTCTGAGTTAATTTTTCATTGGGGCTGATATGGATGAAAACCCCTCCACAAAACGACAGTAGTATCCCGCCCAACCCAAGAAGCTCCGTGGCTGTAGTGGGTCTAGGAGAGTTCTTTACTGCCTCTATCTTCTTAGGATCTACTTGAATACCCTCTGTTGATACGATATGACCCAAGAATGCCACTGAATCTAACCAGAACTCACACTCTGAAAACTTTGCATACAACTGATTATCCCTCAAAGTCTGGAGTGCTATACGGAGGTGCTATTCATGCTCCTCTCGGCTGCGGGAGTATATCACAATATCATCAATGAACACAATTACAATAGAATCCATATGAGGCTTGAAAACCCGATTCATCAAGTCCATAAAGGCTGCTGGAGCATTAGTCAATCCAAAGGACATAACCAGAAATCCATAGTGCACATACCTCGTCCGAAAGGCTTTTTTAGGAAATCGAACGACCTAATCTTCAACTGATGGTAACAGATCTTAGATCAATTTTCGAAAACACACTGACACCCTGAAGCTGATCACATAAATCATCAATTCTCGGCAATGGATATTTATTCTTGATGGTAACTTTATTCAACTGCCGGTAATCTATTCACATTCTCATCGAACCATCCTTTTTCTTCACAAACAAGACCGGTGCTCCCCAAGGCGAGACACTAGGTCTAATAAAACCCTTATCAAGCAGGTCTTGCAGCAACTCCTTCAATTCTTTCAATTTTGGTGGGACCATCCGATATGGAGGAATGGAAATGTGTTGAGTGCCAGGAGCCACATCGATGCAAAAATCAATATCCCTGTCGGGTGGCATCCCCGGCAGGTCTGCAGGAAATATCTCGGGAAACTCGCAAACAATAGGAACTGACTCTATGGAAGAAACTTCAGCCTCAGAATCACGAATATGAGCTAAATAAGCCAAACACCCATTTTCAACCATGCAACGAGCCTTGGCATAAGAAATCACTTTGCTGGGAGAATGACAAGGAGCACCTTTCCATTCTATTCGTGGCAACCCTGGCAAGGCTAAGGTAATTGTCTTGGCGTGACAGTCCAAGATGGAATAATAAGGTGACAACCACTCCATGACCAATATAATATCAAAATCGACCATGTCAAGAAGAAAAAGGTCTACACTAGTTTCAAGATTCTCAATGGCTACTACGCACGAACGATACACACAATCTACCTCAATAGCATCCCCCACTGGCATACACACGTAAACAGGAATACTCAGGGAATCACGGGGCACAACCAAATACGAGGAAAAATATGATTACACATAAGAATAAGTAGACCCCGGATAAAAAAAACTGAGGCATTTCTATCACAAACTGAAATGATATCTGTAATAATAACATCGGAGGACTCCACCTCAGGTCTAGCTGGAAATGTATATAATAGGGACTGGGCTCCACCACCCTGAACTATGTCTCTGGGAGGACCTCTGATAGGTTGACCTCCACCTCTAGCGGGCTGGTCTCTACCCCTAGCGGCCTGACCTCCACCTCTAACATTCTGGCCTCTACCTCTAGCTACTTGACCCCTACCCCTAGCTAGCTGGGCAGGTGGTGCTGGAACTATAGCATGGGAACCCTGGTACTGATTACCCGAAAGTCTCGGACAAGTTCGAATATGCCTATATTCACCACACTCGAAGCATCCCTCGTGATATAAAGACTGACTCTCACGAGCCGGCTGACCTTGATAATAATTCTTCAGAGGAGTGCTCTAATAGAAGCTGATGGTGCACTGTAGACTGGCTGAGCAGAAGGAGGTATATATGAACCACGACCACCTGATGTACCATGTGAAGCTTGAAGTGCTGAATGGAATGGCCGGGAATAATGGCCTCTGCTGAAATTAACCCCACCTCCAGATGAGGCACCACTGAAACCACCGGAATGGAGAGGTCTCTTGTCATACCCTTGACCACCCATCCGAAGAACTGACTCAACCCTCCGGGCCACATTAGCTGCATCCTAGAAATAAATTTCAGTCCCTGTCTCTTTGTCTATCTGCAACCTGATGGGATGAGCAAGGCCCTCAATAAATCGCCTGGCCCTCTCTCTTTCGATGGGCAACAAAAGAATATCATGCCTAGACAAATCCATAAAGCGGTTCTCATACTGGGTCACAGTCATGCTGCCCTGCTTAAGTCACTCAAACTGACGATGATTCTCCTCTCTAGTAGTGATAGGTAAAAATTTTTCCAGAAAGACATGCGAAAACTGATCCCAAGTCAAAGCAGGCGATCCAACTGGTCTAGTCAACAAGTAATTCCTCCACCATTTCTTGGCAGAACCAGTCATCTGAAAAGCGGAGAAATCGACCCCATTGGTCTCTAAAATACCCATATTACGTAGAACCTCATGGCAACTATCCAGATACTCCTGAGGATCCTCTAAAGTAGCACCACTAAAGTGAACAGGGAAAAGCTTAATGAATCTGTCCAATCTCTAGAGAGCATCTGAGGACGTAGCTGCCCCATCAACAATCGGCGTTGTAACAACTGGCTGAATTACCCCAACCGGATTAGTTACTGGGGTCTGAACTTGAGGAGTATTATGATAAGGAGTGTGAGTAGCAGGAGTCTGGACCCCTCCTCTAGCCTGAGATACGGCTGCTACCACAGGGAGTGTGCCTGTCTGGGATATGCTCTCCATAAGGCCCACTAATCGGACCAAAGCATCCTGAAGCACTGGGGTGGCAATAAACCCCTCTGGGACCTGAAATGGTCCCTCTGGAATAGTCTAAGATGGAACCCCCCTCATTAATCTAAATCTGGGGCTGCTATCTGAGCAATAGGTGGTGTCCTTCCCCTGCCTTGGCCTCTGACGTGGTCTCGGCCTCTGCCTCTAGTAGGAGTTGCTGCTGCTGCCGGACCGAACTGTTGGTTAGTGGAAGAAGAAGCAAGCGTTCTCGCCATCTGCGAGAGAATAGAAGAGTTCGATCAATATTTGAGATATCAAGATTCGCACGATAGAGTAGAAATAGAAATTGAGTTTTGTTCCTAACTTCATAGCATCTGAGAGATAAGTACAAAAGGCTCCGTACCGATCATTCAGGCTCTATTAAGCTCGTTCATGAATTGTGAGACCTAAGCAACCTAAGGCTCTGATACCAACTTGTTACGACCCAAATTCCCAACCCGCGGGATCGTGATGGCGCCTAACACCACACTTGCTAGGCAAGCCAATGTTTGAACCAAATTAACCTTTTCATCTGAATATTTACTTAAAAATGATTAAACAATTTAAAACAAATGATGGATCTAATATTTTCCAATAACTGATGTCATAAATATTACTTGGAATAATAAACGAGCCACAAGCTAATAATAATAACTATGAAACTACCCAGGGTCTGGTGTCACAATTTCACGAACTACTTGTAGTACTACAAATAAATGGGCTGAGAGAAAATGTATTTCTGTTTTTGAATGAACTAAAACAGTATCCAAGTAAAATAGGAGAAGACTCCAGGAATCTGCGGACGCCAGCAAATCTACCTCGTGCCTCCGTGATAATGTTGCTCAACTATGCTCAAAGAATCAGCTTTGACCAGTACCTGGATCTGCACAAAAGAGTGCACAGTGTAGTATCAGTAAAACTAACCCCATGTACTGAGTAAGTGCCGAGCCTAACCTCGACGAAGTAGTAATGAGGCTACGGCGGGGCGTGTATAACAGAACCTGTGCATATGGTAACATAAAGCAGGAAAATACTTCTAAACTTAAACAAAATAATAAACTAAAACAATAAAATAAATAAACTCAGCAACCTTTTCCAGGTCTCAACTATAAGCAATTCTCAACATAGATTTTCACATTTCCAAATTTCACTTTGTAAAATACCGTAGGTACAAAATATGAGATAAACAGTAGAGAAAAATAGAAAGGTTTCTGTTCTTTGTGTTTAAAATCAGTAAATCATAATATTCTCCCTTATTGCTCCTTGTTACGGCGCGCAACCCGCTCCCACATGTCCTCTTTTATTCCTCCCCCCTATGTACATATCACCCTTATTTCTCCTGTTGCGGCGTGCAACCCGATCCCACTTGTCCACCGTTATCACTCCTTGCTGAGGCGTGCAACCCGCTCCCACCAGAAAATTTCATCACTTTGTTTATAAAAGATTTCACAATTCAAGCCACTGTCTTTCATAATAATAATTTTCTCGACAAGTGTAATCAGAATGTCGTATTACTCATAAACCTCATCAATCATCATTTCACAATGAAACCAACCAGAATTTATAGATGTCGTAGAACACTGTCAACCAGCTCAACCTTTCATATATCACAATGAATTCAGGATAACGGCAAATACTTTCGAATTTCATAAAACAATACTTAACAACAAGTTGATGAAAACAAGAAGACATGGAGGCATAGAAATCATGCAAACTAGTAAATCAGGGATCAAATAATCGGGGTTAGGGAAGGGATCATGATAAACAAGTAATTTGGGGGCACATAGATACTCGTCACCTCACCTATACACCACACACATGCAAATTCACATAGCAATTAGGTTTGGGATTCCTATTCTCTCAAGTCAAGGTTAAATCAAGCACTTACCTCAATTCAACAGGCCACTCACTGCTCAATCACAACTTTTCCCTTAGAAATTGCCTTCAAGTCACTTGTATCTAATCATAATTGGGTTTAATATCATTAATTATTGTTAAAGGAATTAACTTTATTGAAAAATTATGGGTTTCCTAAGTTTTCCAAATATCCCTAATTCTACCATGAAAATTCTAGATTCTAGGTTGAAAACTTGTAAAAAGTAGTTAAGGATTGAAAGAGATGAGTTAGAAATCACTTACCAATGATTTGGGGAAGAAAAATATTTTGGAAAATCGCCTCTTCTGTTCTAGGGTTTTATTATTTTTGAAAAGTAGTGAACTAATGAAAAGTCCCGTATTTATATGCGCACCTGGTCCATGCCTACCTCTGTCAGCGGAACAATGGACGCTGCAGCGGAACCTGGTCCCGACCCACTGCTGTCAGCGGAGTAATGGGCGTTGCAGCGGAATCTGGTCCCTGCCTACGCTGTTAGCAAAAAACTGGGGGATGCAGCGGAACCTGGTCCGCTATCACAGAATTTCAAGTGCTGCGGCGCTTCCAGGTTTAGAGACCTGTGATTCTACAGCTTTTCCGGTCCAGTTATTTTTTTCTAAGTGTCAAAACACTCTGTGGCCTAATCGAAACTCACCCGAGCCCTCAGGGCTCCAAACCAAACATGTACGCAACTTTAAAAATATCATACGGACTTGCTCGTGCGATCAAATCATTGAAATAACATCAAAATTTCCAAATTCAACCCCAAAATCAGGATTTTCTTCAAGAACACTCAAATTTCACTATTTCTCATCCGGACGTCCAAATCACGTCAAATCAATTCCGATTCTCATCAAATTTCACAAGTACGACTTTCACATTATAATAAACCTGTTTGGATCTCCGGAACCAAAATAAGGACCCGATACCCATGAGTTCAAATAATAATCATTTTTTTATTTCCTTTAAAATTTTAATATACCGATTTTCTTCAAAAAATATTTTCTAAGGCTAGGGACCTCGAAATTAAATTCCAGGCATACGCCCAAGTCCCATATTTTACCGAGGACCTCCCAGGATTTTAACTCTAAAATTCGGGTCCGTTCACTCAAAAGTTTGACCAAAGTCAACTAAAACCAAATTTTAACTCTAAAATTTACTGTTTTCTCACATTTCCACATAAACTCTTTTCGATTTCACGCCCGGACTATGCACTCAATTTGAGGTGATTAAAATTAATCATTTTAAGGCTAAAAAGCCTGGAATAAAGTCTAAATTTATAAAATTACCCCTTGGGTCATCACACTTTTGTAGTGACCTTTTTTACCACAATGAGTACAAATCTTGTTCTTAGGAAGTGTAAGGTACTTGCTTTTGGGATCCCATTTAGGTGGCAGATTCCCAAAGCACAATCCTCTTCTATTGCTAATATGATGTTCCTGTAGTCATGAATGTGCATCGGAGGACCAGTTCCATTTACAAGTTTTGTATAGTTCATGCTTGACCTTGCCTAGATCCTCCTTCATAATTCTCACATGCTCATCAGTTGTCTTCAGAGTGAGTTGTGTGTAATCAGTTGTCTCCTTACTTGTTCCTAATTTTAGTTTTTGGTTTTCAAATCTAAGTTCTAGGATATTTGATTCAAGTGCATGAAACTGGTTCTTTAATGCAGTATTTTCACTTACAGTCTCACTAACCCTAAGTTCTAGGTTCTTACACTTTTCTTTCAAAATCACACATTCCTTAGACATATGTTCCTTTTCATTGTTTACATCCTTAGATTCATCAATTAAATCTAGAAGTAACTCAAATAGCCTTTTGTAGACAAAAATTTAATCTTGTCTTTGAGATGGATTACACTTACCTCAGTTTCCTCATCAGATTCTCCAAAGGCCATAAGTGATTGTTCATCTCCATTTGAGCTTTCATCTGAGCTTTCTCCCCAAGTAGCGACTATAGACTTGGTTTATCCTTTGCTCTTCTTGGGTTGGACCTGTTCCTTCTTCCTGTTTCTTCGTTCAGCTCTTTCCTTCTTCTATTCAATTTCCCATTGAGGGCAGTTCTTGATGTGGTGATCAGTCTTCCCACACTTGTAGCATCCCTTGTTGGATTGCTTTTCAGGAACCTTTGGTTTGTTGTAGCTCCCACTTCTTGAAGGACCCTTTCCTCTCCTTAGATACTTCTTGATGTCCTTTGTGATCATAGTCATTTCATCATCTTCTAGATCAGAACTTTCAATGATTCTGAGTGCTAGGCTCCTTTCCTTCTTTGGTACATCCATCTTCATGGTTTTCCTCCTAAGTTCATAAGCAGTGAGATTTCCAATTAGCTCATCCAACTTAAGAGTTGCAATGTTCCTTGATTCCTGAATTGCAGTGATTTTGCTCTCCCAAGTAACTGGGAGAGCCCTTGTCAGAATCATCTCAACTCTGTCTTCTTCAGGAATAATCCTTCCAAGAGACTTCAGTTCAATTGTCAATGTAGTGAATCTTGTATACATCTCTTGGATGGTTTCCCCATCCTTCATGGTGAAATTCTCATATTGAGAAGTAAAGTTCCTCTGGACCTCTTCACTTGAGGTGTTCCTTCATGCGCCACTTGTAGAGTGTCCTAAATTACCTTAGCAGTGGTACAACTTCGTATTCGGTTGTAATCGTCTAGACCAAGTCCACAAAATCGCGGGGGGAGAAGTGCGATCGTAGAGTAGGGGGAGCCCAAGGCAGTGCGATCGCGTAGAGGAAGTTGGGGCGCCTGGGGTTGCTGGAAAAAGCACTGTGCGATCGCGTGACTAGATCTGCGATCGCGGAGGTCAAACACGGAGAGCAAAATAACTGGGCATTAAATAATTAAACAATCCGCGACTTAAACCCCTTTTTACACCATTGTTGTACGGAAAAGAGCTCTTGGGGGCGATTTTGAAGAGGGAAATTCTTGTTCTTCATAGAGGT
>ML486206.1:0-22925 GCA_005239535.1 Nicotiana rustica
AACAACTTTGCGGATCTTTTTACGATGAAGTGGCCATGACTCTGTGCCTGATTCCTTGGAAACCGACGATGAATTAGCACATGTACTTGACTCTGCAAGGGAATCATGCTCTAAAATTTCAGAAGCAACATTTTCATTCTCAGAAGATTCCAGATGAATATCGATAGATTCACTATTCCCCGTTGACTCTTCCAAATTGACAACTTTAGAATCACAATCTGTTAAAGATTGAGAAGATTCTGAAACAATTTGGGTGGAGTCACAAAGTTGTAATTTCGACAATTGCTTGTCCAAGGCAAGAGATGATGATATTGGAAGTGAAGGAAGAAGGCACCAGTCTCCTAGTTGCCAGATTGCATGAGAAAAGCAAGACAACAGTTTCAAGTTTTTTGGGTTCTGTTCTTCCGCTGGAGCAGTGGAGGAATCGGGCCCATGTCCAGCAGATGCAATCCAATAGATGAAAACAGAACCAACAGTAACTTTAGTTACTGTACCTTCTACCCTATTTGCTTTCCACGAGCCAGATAACCACCTGGAGTTCTTGAAAACTGATGATGAGCTTGCTTTTACACGCTGACCGGGATAATAAGGAAAATGTCCGTCTTCAAGGCCACTCCTACCAACTGGTTTAAGACGTAAGGGGTCAGCCTTCATAACTTTACAAACAGAACCATCATCAAACATCACAGTGACATTATCAAAAACATCATCAATCCTACCCAACCAAGGGCCAAGGACAACATAATCACCAACTGTAAAATCTCTAACACGTTTCAACTCCTTAGATGAGACATCTTTAAAAATAGATCCATCATGCGATAACAAATCAACAGATATATCGATATCAACCACCAGTCCTACTTGACCTGTTGGATCAGAAGCTGCAGCGACATAATCACCATGCAGAAACCCTCTGTCAATAACAATGACATTATCAATACTCTCTGTTGACTCAGACTCATCCATCCACAGGACTCGAACATGGTCTGCGGTAAGAGGACCACTCTTATTATTACTACAGTTTTTGTTCCCATCAGCAGTTTCCTCAGCATTTTCATCGTTATCCCTATCGCCTTCCGAGTTGGAATCACCATTGTCACCACCACCACCATCATTTTCTTCTTCTCCTTCTCCTCTTTCTTCTTCTTCTTCTTCTTCTTCTTCTTCTTCTTCTTCTTCTTCTTCTCCATCATCTTCATGCTCATCCTCATCCTCGTCATCATCAGTTAAGCTGCTATCTGAATCTGAGTCACCAGCAACTTCAGTCACAATCCCAATCTTACCATCAGTTTTTCTTTTCACAACATCTTGTCTGTATATATAGGAGACATTCTGTAAGTTCCGGAGTATCTCTTCTGGCCTGCATTCGGATCTAACTTCTGTATCAGAACTTGCCACATTTGCTAAAGAATCACCTTGTATCAAATTGCTACATTCATTTGCATTTGTGATGGGCTCAGCATTACGAGAAGTATCATGATGTTGGCCAGCTTCCATCTAACAAGCACAGATAAGGATACTATAAGAAATTCATTCAAAAAACCCTAGTACAACAACATACCCAGTAAAATCCCACCAGTGAGGGGAGGGGGGAGGGGGGAGAGTAGAGTGTACGCGGACCTTAACCCTGCCCCGAAAAGGGTAGAGAGGCTATTTCTGGGTCAAAAACCCTAGTACCCGTCCCATAATTTAGACAAATGTCAAGTTTATGTATGAGAGGAAAAGGACTGGGCTGTACACTTATGTTGGCTTATACAAATAAAACAAAACCCTATAACCTGACCATTTTGTCCGAAAATATCACAGTATTAAAAACTAATAAATCTATCGGTGCTAAGAATTATGAGGCAACAAAAGATGTAATTGACTATAACTCCGCATATTCTGTTTTTTCATTTGAAATTTTAAAAAAAGAATTTTAATTTTTTTAACAGGAAAAAACGAACCCCATTCGTAAAAGATACTTCTCCAAAGTACACTACATTGCAAACTTTCAATGTTCCCCCGACAACAGCATCACTGCATTCTGAAGCTCAAAAGAAGCACAATCACAGTATGAAATGAAACATTGTTTCTATCATAAAATCAGTTACTCGACAAGTTATCTAATGTACCTATTGAAAACAAATGATGCTAACCAAATGAACCAACTAGGAAAAGCTTCTTCTTTTTTTAATGATGGTAGTGTCCGGGTCAGCTTGTGCCCACCTCGGCTATTCCATGGGGTACCTGCTATTTCCCACCAACACAGGTATTGGGTAACTTTGCCTACCAAGGCTTGGTCAAATGGGAATTTGAACCTCAGACCTCATGATTCTCCTCTCACTTCGTTGACCATCAAGCCACGCCCTTGGGTGCCCCTAGGGCTAGCTTAGAGCTGTGGAGATGGATTTTGGTTTACAGAAGAGACAACCTATACTAGTATTGACTCAAAAAAAAAAAAAGTTTAGAAATGCCTCTATCGAGTGCCCCAATAACAACTAAACAGTTAAACTCAGTTTGAGTTCACCTCACCCTAATTTTCTGATTAAAATAAGATTCTTATAAAAAAAATCATCTTTTTCTCAGATTTCTACATCAGCCAAACACAGCCTCCATCCAAACCCAAGCAAGAAAACAAATCCAGTCATGTAACCCTAGCTTCAAATTACCAGAATGGCCCGATCATTACAGAAAACTTCCAATCAGACAGCCAAAAACGAGCTGGAAATGTTCCTTCCTCAAACACACATTTAACCAATAGATTTCCGCATACATCAAAATACAACTGAATAAATCGCTACAAAATATTCAAAGCAAGAAATAATAATTTAATCTATTTATCCATTCAATTTCAACAACATCAATGCCTTAAGAATTTGAATATAAACGAATATACCTTCAGAATCGGAGAATTAGCATATGAGAAAGGACACGAAGCTGGAACCTATTACGATTGCATTCAGAAATGAACGGCTATCTCTTCCACGGTCTATTGATCGTGAATGTGTGTGTGTTTATATGTGTATTTAAATTAAAATGTATATTCTTCAACGTCTGAGGAATGAGCTAAAGCGGTGAAAAGAGCCAAGAACCAAGCCGTGAGGTGAGGGGCAAAATTGTCATTACGTGCCGTATAAGTCTTTTTGATGGTATAGGTTGTCTTTAAATTACTTAATCACCCTCGCCTTTTTCTTCTTTTGACAATGACGCTTATACGTGATTTATTATTTGTGTTTATTAATTTTATCCTCCTTTTCTGTTGAAATATTCTAATTTATGCTTTTAATTTTTTTTAAAGTTCACTTAGAATATCGCTCCTGCTGAAAAAGGTATAATACTTTTCTTAATAGATTGGAAGAAGCAAGACAATTTTGTTACGAAATGATTGTCCCTTATTAAGTTAAGTATATTATTTGAGGGAAGGGGTAATCAAAAGTTTTTTCTCTTTTGATTTTGATTGGTTCAAGGTTCATATATGTTGCTGAATTCTTATTGTTTTACATCTAATTTTGTTATTGATGTATTAAATAGTTTTTATATATTTTTGCGATACCAAAATATTGCATGAGATTTATACAAAAAATAAGCACTTTTTATGAACATTAGATAAAAATTAAATGAAAGAAAAAAGTTTCAGTTTTGTGTATTTGAGTTTTTAATTAAGACAAGAAAAAGATTTACTAACTTTGCATAAAATAAAATTAGAGTCTTTTATGAAAAAAATTATAACGAAAATACAAAAAACACATTTTTAAATAACTAGAAATCACATAATAAAAGGAAAGATTTATTGCCTACATACACGTAAAGGAGGAATCTAGTAAAAACAATACCTATTACGGAATTAATACATAAAACTAAAATTAATTTAACAGGAATTAAACAACAAAAACTTAAAAGCGTGAGAGGTAGCTTCGTTGCCTAATTTGCCAAAAATAATTTTCATTTACTGACTTATTGGGAGACCACTCATTTGAGCAAAAATTTGTTCACGTTGACTCCAAAAAGCCAAAATAGGAAACTGTAAAAATACTTTTAAAAGGGGGAGTTGATATATGCATAAAAATTGCAAGAAAGAAGAATATAATACTAGGCTACTAGCAATCTTATCATTACGCAATGACTTGTGAATTTAGTACTTTAAAAAAAAAAATTAAGAAAAAAAAAAAAGCAAAATGGCTCATGAAACGCTTAACTTCAACTTTTGTTGTCCTTTAATTTTCAAAACATTTCGTGTACTATTGTCTTTCTTTGTTGTTTAAAATAACAAAAACTTAGTTTAAAATACTTATAATATTTTAAAATGACGTAATTTAAAATACTTATAGGGTTATTAGATATTATAATTTCCTCGTTTGCAGAGAAAGCAAAGAAGAAGACTGTTGAAGGTCAGTTATGTGACCAATCTTTGCCGAAATGTTGTATAGTATATAAAATGAAAGAAACCAAAGAGTTTTCAATAAGGTACATGAAGGAATTAGCCAACTGCTTAACTGTGCACTAACGGCCTAATATGTTTTAGCTATGTTAGTTAGTGAAGTGTAATTAGTTATTAGATGGAGGTTAGTTAGACAACTGGCACCAGCTACCAACTTATATATATAGGTGTAATTAGCTCATTTGCTACTACTGTTCCATTGATAATGAACAGAAAATTTCCCCAAATTTTGCATGCGTTTTCTTCTCTCGTCTATGCTTGTGTTGCTTCAATGTCGGTCAAGATCTTAGCGAGTTTCTTCATGGTATCAGAGCGAGGTTTTGTCAGTAAGGTCTAAGGATTGTTCTTCGCGGATTGAAGACTCGAGAGACTCATTGACAATTTTGTAAGAAAATGATTTCTGGTCTGAATTATAGCGAGCCCTAGATTCAATTGAATAATTCTGTTTTTGATTAGCGATTCTTCACCTCATCTACAAGTTCACTAAATTTGTTGGTGTATAACCATGACGATTGAGGATGTATCTGGTTTAAGAACCTCTGTTCCAGCTCCGGTGGTGATTGATCACAATCATCCCCTGTATCTTTATCCTTCTGATGCACCTCGGTCCTTATCAATTGGTATTCAACTCATAGGGATGGAAAATTACACTTTGTGGGATCGAGCAATGCGAGTTGCACTCCTAGGAAGAAATAAGCTAGGTTTTATTGATGGTACAATCACTTGGGATACTTTTGGACCAATTTTAGGGCATCAATGGGATCAGTGTAATGCAATAGTAGTTTCGTGGCTTACTAAAAATGTGAGCAAGGAATTGCTAAGCGGAATTATGTTTCGTTTTAATGCACTATTAGTTTGGAAGGAATTACACGAGAGGTTCAATAAAGTGAATGAATCACGTTTGTATTCTCTTCACAAGGAGATCTTTACTTTGAAACAAGGAACATCATTTGTGTCAGTGTATTATTCGAGGTTGAAGGATTTATGGGATAAATATGATTCGATGATACCACCTCTTTCATGCAACTGTGAGAAATCAAAGGATTTTGCAGCGCATTTGCAATATCAACGCCTATTATAGTTTTTAATGGGACTGAATGAAGGTTATAGTCAGGAAAAAAGTCAAATTTTAATGAAGTCAGTGTGAACCAAGTGTATGCCTTGATTGTCCAGGATGAGAGCCAAAAACTTGTGGCAGGAAGTAACTATGTTACAGCTGAAACCATAGAATCAGCTGCACTATTCACAACCAGAAATAATGTGTCTAAGCAGAAGATAAGATGGGGTGTAGAATGTGACTATTATCATGAAAAAGGTCACACAAGAGATGGATGTTTCAAGTTGATACATTGTAGTTACTACAACAAGAAGGGTCGTCTTAAGGAAAATTGTTACAAGCTGATTGGGTATCCTGCAGGTTTTAAGTCCAAGGTCAGAGGTAATGTGGTTGATGGACATTATATGCAGTCTGAGACTAGTACAACCAATCAAGGAAACATCACTTCTTCTAACACTACTGCTCAAATGATCACACATGAATAATATAATATGCTGCTCAACATGCTCAGTAAGGCTTCCACATCTGAAAAGTGCAAATCTGACATGTAAGTGCTTCCTTGTTAAAGATAATGCAGTATATTGGATAGTGGACACATGAGAAACAAATCACTTAACAGGAAATGAACGTTTGTTGTTAGATGAGGGTAAAGTAGAAAGTAACGGAAATGTGCAAATGCCCACAAGAGAGTTTGGTAAAGTAACCAAAATAGGAAATAGTCCTTTGGGAGAAGGTGATACCTTAAGGATGTGCTTTGTATACCAAGTTTTAAGTTCAATCTATTGGCAGTGTCTAAATTGACCAAAGAACTGAATTGCTCTGCAATGTTTTTTCCTGAACACTTCATATTTCAGGATCTTTGCACTGGAAAAGTGAAGGCAGTAGAGAAGATGATTTGTACATACTGAGAACACACCCATAAAGAAATTGGAATAAATGAAGCAAAGGCTATAACAATAGAGTAGATGAAAGAACCTGAGATTTGGCACAGGAGATTAGGCCACGTGCCTACGGTACTTATTAAAAAGATTTCTGGTTTCAAAAATAAAGATGCTTTTCAATTACAACATTGTGATGTGTGTCCATTGTCTAGGCAAACAAGACTACCATTCTCTGTTAGTACTAGTAGAACAGATGAACCTTTCGATTTGATGCACGTGGATGTATGGAGTCCTTACATGGCTCCAACTTATAATGGATTGAATTACTTGTTGATATTGGTAGATGATCACACAATATTGACATGAATTTTCTTAATGAGAGTGAAATCAGATGTATTTGAGTTACTCAAAATATTCATTGCAATGATTCTTAACCAATTTGGAAAGATGATTAAAGTGTTTAAGTCAAACAATGGATCTGAATTTTTTAACATATCTTGCAAAGAATTATTTACACATCATGAAATTTTACATACGAGTTCTTGTCCTTACACTCCTCAGCATAATGGAGTAGTGGATAGAAAATATAGGCACATCCTAGAAACAACAAGAGCAATTTAGGTTCCAATCTAATTTGCCAATTCGATTATGGGGCACATGTGTTGAAGCAACAACATCATATATAATTTTAAGGTATATTTCTAGAAAACTCTAAAAAAGTATAATTCGAGGAATATTCAATGGAATATTCCTTTTCATAATTTTAAGAATATTTTAACCGTCGCTGATGTTTGTTCTCTACTCGACCTCGGCATTGATCTCTCTCTTGGCTACTCCTCGTCGTTGAGCCATGCACGGCTTCGACCTCGGCCTCAGCTTGTCCGTTTGCATTGACTAAACTCGACCTAATTTTGACTCATACAATAAGTACCCCTCCGTTCACTTTACTTGGCACGTACACTAAAAATAAATTTTTATTTTTACTTGTCATTTATGCATACCAAGAGAGACAAAAAAATTTCCCCTTATTTTACCCACAATATTTATTACTCATTTCAAATAATTTTTTCATATCTAATAAAATATGCATAAATTATTATGTGTATCATGGTAAATTATGCACTTTATTTATTATTTTTTAAAGGACATAAAAAGTTAAAACATGACAAGTGAAAGTGAACGGGGGGAGTAATTAAATAAATCCTAGTTTAAGAAAAACTAATTGATTTTTCAAATGACATAGTGTTAAATATTTTTGAAAAATCTTAAGTTAAACAAAAAAGGACTCATAAATTTTTGTCCCTTAATTACCAGATTTCCACAGCTGGGAACACTGTTAAAACTCTTCTTTCCAGTGATATTCCCGTCGGAGAAGATGATCGTTTGCGTTGCCGTCGTCGGTCACCAGGTACTCCCATTTCCCCCCAGCAACTTGTTTCTTTTCTTTCGATTTTATATCTCTTTCTTCTTTTTAGAACTTAATTAGCCAAATATTTTGCAATTTTTGTTGATTTTCGTCCGATGGACAGAACAATCCGCTTTATATACAGAGCTTCACTGAAGCAGACGATGCCCTAAAGCTTCATCACATTGTTCATTGCTCCCTAGATGTTGTCGATGAAAGAGGTTCTTATTCATCATCTGTTTTTGCTGATCTAGCTTATTTTTTTAGTATATCATGTGACTTGACGAGTTAAAATTTCGCATCACTAGATTTCGCTGTAAGAGAAAAAACTCGATTTAGTTTTATAAAAAAATAATTGATTTGGCTATGATTTGGAAAGTCCGTAGGGCTTTTTGAGGCAAAATGCGCATAGTTAGAATTAGTCATGGCTGATTAGTTTTAGTTCATTCGGGAGATTCTTCCTTAGATTGTAAAGCGAAGTATTTTCAGTAAGATGTGGGTCAAAAATGGGCTGATTGATACTGGTATCTGCTTTTCTGAGACTAAAGAAGCTGTCTTTCATTACTTTTAATTTGAATTTTTACTTATTCTGACTAATGCAATTAAATTAATCTAAGTTCATCATAGTGGACCACTATTAGGTTTTACATTACTGAATTGCAGCAGTAACTTTAGTATCTTAAGTCTCTTGGCAAGGCATACACTTGTTGGATTTGCTTCTTGTATTGTATTGTGTGGAAACTAAAAGAAGCTGCTGCAAATGGAGCTGTTTATCCTAAACAAAATCATGATCATGACCTATTGCAGCTTCATGACTAAAGTCCTAGGGGTTTTCAGGGAATATTGGACAGTCGGACAACTAAACAACGGACTGTTTGACTACCTACTACTGGACCTATTGGGTTCTTATGCTTGATTGTACTTTATGAACTTGTATATTTTGTAGCCAAATATTCCTTTTAGTGGAAACTTAGTTAATTAACATATCTTGATGCTCGGTTAGCATCTAGTTTCTTTTTGACAACTCATCTGTTGCTTATTACAGTGAACAATCCAAAAAAATCCAGCCCCACCCTAAACGAGACATTTCTTGGCCTGCTATATCCAACTGAAAACTACAAAGTGTGAGTAATACTTAACTCTTGATTTGCCTTAATGTATCTGCGTAAAATGGGTATGGTGTGGTGCGGTGTGGCTGCTTCATATTATTTTTTATGATACACCAGGAACCATAGTACCAGAGTCCACTTAACATAGCCTTTTGGGAATATACAAGATCATTGACATTTAAGCCTGTCTTCCTCCGTGTGTTATTATATATCTTTCAGGTATGGTTATTTGACTAATACAAAGGTGAAACTCATATTGGTCACAACAGATCTTGATGTTCGAGATGCAGATGTGAGAAATGTAAGTGCTGATTTCTCCTTGTTTTGTTCTTTCATTGGCTGACTACTTCCTCTTTTCTGTTCCAAACCAACATATCTGCTCTTATTGAAGTATAATGCATTCTTGTGTTAAAATAATAAGTTTAGTGATCCGAGGTTGATAAAAATCTGAAAGAAGTGGAATTACTCTCGTCATTTCTGAGTTGATTTGTATTTCGGAAATACCAAGTTGTTCGAAGGTTTTCTTCTTCTTTGTTGCTTATGACAGAAAATAAGTATCCGAAAGTCTTGTCTTGGTCCTTTTAGTATATTCTGCAAAACTTACAGCTAAATAATGCGGATAAGTATAACCCTCTCGTGTCTCAGATCCTTTAATAGTGCATCTTGTTACATTTGATGTCTTGTCTCCTTCACATTCCTGTTCCTGGTAACTCTTTGATGAGCTCTCAGATATTATCATTCTTCGCGGTATCCGTCTGAGGCTGTTCAGTCTTGCTCTCTAAAATCAAGTGGATCCGTATATAAATGTGTGTCTGTGTGTGTGTGGCAAAAGAAGTCAGAGCCAGTTTTACCTGGTATCTTGAAACAGAAGGGGAACTACAATTTTGCGGAGTCTCCATTGTACTTTATTAGGATAGGTTTCTTTTATGATTGTATGCTTATATCTTCATCTAGACATTAGCTATTTCAAAATTTTAAGAGAAATATAAACATTAGCTATTTCCTCAAATTGGAAAACTTTCATGTAAAGGGTGAAGACATAGCTACTATGTTTAACACAGTGAAGCAATGATAGAATATTACTGTTATCACATCCGTACAAATAAGTGCACTTAGGAAAAAGTTACGTAGAAAAATGTGGAACCAAAGTTTACTCATGTCTGAACTGCTAAGAGATTCTAGTGTGGAACCAAAGTTTACTCATGTCTGAACTGCTAAGAGATTCTAGCGCCCCAGGTTGCTAGCGTGATATGTTGCAGAAAAGCTATACCAGTTTGTATTTTGCCCAAGGGTCAGTCTTCTACAGTATAAAAACAGTAAGGTGGTCCCTCGTTAGTAAAACTACATGAATGTATTTTATGCCACGAAAAGAATGGCTATCCAGTCTCCCAATGTAAAACACAAAAGCACTGTTATCATTATGAATGAATACTGCAAACAAGATAATTTAATCCTGCAATTTGGTTAAATAGTACGTCTACATGAAAACTGGGATGAGGGAAATTGGGAATACTTTGTTTGAACGATACCAATGGCTTTATGTTGACGAAACACTGTTGAAGCACATTAAGTTTCAGATGTTCTATGGTGTGATATATGTGATATTCAGCCTTTAGCATAGCAGCTTGCTTAATCTTTTTGGTGGAAATTATTTACAGTTTTTCAGGAAATTTCATGCCGCATATGTTGATGCTGTGTCAAATCCATTTCATGTTCCTGGCAAGAAGATAACATCCAGAACTTTTGCTGAAAGGGTTAGCACTATCGTCAAGTCTTTTGGTTTGAGTTCAGCAGGTTGAATGACTGCTCTCAGAGTCATTTTGCAAGGCACTCCATTGTACCTCTTCCCCAAGTCGATGGAGAAAGTAAGGGGGAAGAGCATATTTGTGCAAACTCATCTACTTCATCGCATATAGACTTCAAAGTTTATTTGAACATCTTGAGGTACTGAATGATATTTGTCAAATTCGCTCCCTCGTGACAATAACCAAAGTAGATATCATGTGAAGTAGGTAGTTACTGGTTTTGTTGGGTCATATGTACTTGCTAGACTGATGTGTTTGCTTTAAGTAAAATTTATTTTTCGTTTGGAATTCTATCAAGAAATAAAATGCAAAACATGTTGCCCATAATTACTGGAAATTTAAATGATAAAAGAATAAGTTTTGTGCAATGATATTGTATAATTGTTCAAAAACCATCAGATCAAGTTGATCCACAACAGTGAGTAACTTTTCATAGCAATTTTGATATGATAACGTAAAAATAGAATAACAACTTGCTATATCAAGTGAAATTGCATTGATACTATAAAAATTCTTTACATTGTCAGTATATGTAAGTTAATGGCCACACTTTGTTTATTTCTCAATTTTTGTGGAAATCGAAGAGCACGGACAGCCTCATTGTGCATATTAAGACAGAAGGCAATTCTTGAGTTAAAAGCAATTTGAGGCTCATTTGTGGAGTAAACATCTCCACTTGCTTTTGATACCAACCATCTATTAGCATGGTCTAATGTGGCATCAATTGCGCCATCTCGAATTGCTTTGGCAACAATGTTCTCAGCATCATCAACTGGATTTTCAGAATCCAAGTTTAGCTTCTTGGCAATGTCAGCCAGTGAAATACGAGAGTACGAAGCGCTGATGTTTCTAAGCCCTGCCCTAATGACATTATGCCTGAGTCTGACAATCAAGTTACTTGTTCTGTCTTGGTTGAAAATGCTGGAAAAATTCTCAGCTATTGTTCTAAATAGCTCTAGATCTCCTATGCGAATAGCCTGCAAAGACAGTAATTACAAAATTTAGCTATAAAGCTCAGAATATGTCAAAGTTATTTATTTGCCCTCTAATGCTTACATTTGTCAGCTCAAAGTATGGTCTCAATGCTTTCTCCATTCTTTTCTGTGTAAATACAGTCCTCTCAGGGATCTCTCCAAGCAATAACTGGACAATAATAGCCCACTTATTGCATTGTATTCGGAAACCAACTGCAGTTACTGGACTTTTCTGCACAGCCTGTAGAAGAGAATCTTTGGCATCTGTGTACTCCAACTGAATTGTCTTGATCTTTCCTTGGTAGAGGAGGTATCGACAGAACTGAAAGAAACACAAAAGGCAATCCAAAGGAGAGGAAGCCATTGTGAGGACAAGTAGTTCACAGAAATTTAAACGCGGTCTATTCACAAGAAGTGAGATTAGTAACCTCGAAAATAAGGCATGTTACATGCTACAACATGTTAAAATAGTAAAATTCTTTGCACCGTTAGTGCAACAAAATTAAATCCATAAGCAAATAGATGACATACCTGTTGGTTTGAAAGAGCTTCAACACATTGGGCCTTTGAGCGAAATTTTTCTGCTTGATCATACAAGTTATAGTGAAGGTAATTTCTCAGTAACAGATTGAGAAGTGTTTCCTGCGATTTAACCAGCCAATAAACTATAACAGTTTTCAGTATATAACAAACACCAAAGACATGAATCAAATATTTCACATACCTGACTCAACTTATTATGGCGTACTGTCGCAGTTCGGTACAAAGCAAGCAGGTCACTGTTAGTAAACAACAACAACAACAACAGCCAGTGAGATCCCATAGCTAGAGTCTGGGGAGGGTAGTGTGTACAGACCTTACCCCTACTACGGAGTAGTAGAGAGGCTGTTTCCGGTAGACCCTCGGCACAAGAAGGAAAGAGACAATGTAAACAATAGTTTCAATTAGAAAGAACACCAGTAGTAATAGCCAGAAAAAATTTAACCAAACTTACCCTCGAATTTCGGCGAGATCACCAGCAAGTTCATAACTTAAAGAGTAGTAGAAGTAGAGTTTTGATGCAAGAACATCAGCAGTTCTGCTATTCATATTCTTTAGACGAACAATGCTTTCTGAGGAACAAGCCTTAGCCTGAAGGTAAAGCAAATACTCGGTGATTCAAGAAGTTGAGTAGAGATATCCTTATAAAAGGAAGAATTTGAGTAAAAGACAACCATTTTTTCTCACCTCTTTGTATTTTTTCTGATCAATCAGAAATATTAACACAAGCAAGTAGCAATAAGTCTCAAGCTCAGGCACCAGATGTTTTGAATGAGCTTCTGTTTCAGGCATTTCCACATCAACTTGAGTGTCATATTTATCCTGCTAAAAGCCATGTAAGAATTCATAGAGCAGAGGTATTACGTATCGACACACACACGCACGCCCACATGTCAAACCAGGGGCGTACCCAAAGATTTTTGTAATTGGTGTCAAAATTTATACAACAACAAGAATACTAACTTCAATTATCATATTTTTATAGTCTTAGTCTTTTGTTGAGTCTTAAGTAGAAACAGTCAGGGACTCAATTCTACTTCATCATAATTTTTAACCACAGAGGCTCTCCTATATATTTGCTAAAAAAAAAATGTGCTAGTTGTGGTTTGAAACTTTGACCTCTTGCAGCAAAATCAAACACAAAGCCAACTAACCAAGAGACAATCAGAGGCGGACCCAAGATTTAAAGATGACAGGGGCACTATTAGTGGAGAACTTTACCAAAGTTGTTGGGTCTCGTCGGATACCGACAAACTTTACGTGATGACTGACATATATAAGTGAGTTAGGAGGTGAAATTGGGTATGGAATTTGAAAAAAGGGAAGAGAAGTAATTAAGAACTTTTAAGGCTGGGGTTTAATCAAAACAAAAAATAGTTGAAAAAATAATTAAAAGAAGAAAGGAGGTTGGGGGGTGAATTCTAAGCTAAAAAGGCAAGACATAAATAAATGAAAAATCTAGGCTACAGTTAATATTTAAGTTAAAAAGAAAAATTGTTTAAGGAAGTTGAGGGTCCGGATTCAAACCTAGGACCTCCTAGGCGGAAGGAAAGCTGAGTGCACATTTGACTAGCGCCCCCAGCATGCTTTTATGCTGTGCCTAATTAAATATAAAGCTGCTTCTCAAGGTATATATACATATAATACATATACATACATAATTTTTTCCGAGGTTTACGGGGTCCCGTAACCCCCCTACCATACACTTAGGTCCGCCTCTGGAGACAATTTATGTCGTAGTGTTATTTTTTTCTACTTATCCTTTTTCTTACAGTATTAATACATATATTTAGTAAAAACATTCTATGAAGCGGTGTCCCGCGACACCGCTTCGATAAGCATGCATCCGCCCCTGTGTCAAACAATTAAGCAAGATTAACAAATAGAAGAATGGTTATATGAGAAACTAAGTAGGGCCTTTGTACATAAAAGACAGGTACAAAATGGTGGACTTTTATGTTTATTTCCAACTTTAACATTCAAATAGCTATTTAGTACTACTAATTTACCTGTGGCAAGTATGAAGATAGCTGTGCATAGACCTCAGGAACAGGGCCAAGAGCATAATTCAAAAAAGCAGATAGTATTGGAGCTTTCAATTTCCTCCTGATTTTCATGGTCAATCTCATAGCCTTGTATATCTTCCTTACTTCATTTGTTAGTGCTCCACTCTCAATCAATAGCCATATCTCCTTCAAATCTAGTTCCAAAACATTAGTTAACAAAATGCAAAACTTTAACTACCACTTATAAAAGTGTAGCTCGGTGCACTAAGCTTCCGCTATGCGCGGGGTCCGGGGAAGGGTCGGATTTCAGGATGTTTCCACAGCTCGAACCCGTGACCTCCTGGTCACATGGCAGCAACTTTACCAGTTACGCCACCAAGGCTCCTTTCGAGAAAGTATATATGACACAAAGATATACTGCCGGGCTTTGGTCTAATGGTAATAGTGCAACACGTGATATGTGAGTTAGGCACGGGTAAACGAGCCACATAACATGAATATTTATACATTTATGAAGATAGAGAGAGGAACGTACCTTGTAATACAGAAGGATCAACTGAGCAGTCATATACAGAAGGAGCTGACTGATCTTCAATCTTAACCGTTCGATTAATCTTGAAGAATACTTGAGAAATCAAGACAACAACCATAGCAAGATAGAAAACAGAGATAAAAGCTAAAAATTCCATGGTTGAAGTACAGGATGTTACGTTGTCAGATACTGAAAAGTGAACTAGTTGTAGAAAGAAGCAATTGAACTTGACGTGTAATTATTAAGAGCAAAAGGAGAGAAAGGGTGATTATGCTTACCACGTTTGGGGTTTTCTTCTACTTTAATTTTTCTATGGAATAACAATACATTTACCATAATTGTTTTTGGCCCTTTTTCTAAAAGGAAAGTACAAATCTTTCTTACTCGGAATTCTTACAAATCATTTGGTAGCATCACAATGTAAATACATGTTTTCTTTCATTAATGGAGTATAGAATTTCGTGACTGATATTATCTAAAATATTTTTATAATTCTCTTATGCTTAAACTTTTTCGTTCTCTTTGATATTTCTTTTTCTGTCGTCTGATTTATGATAATTTAAGAGTTTACTTTGCTAATTTCTGCCTAACGAATTAGAACTAGATTTATGGAATGGTTCTATGACTTGCGTTAGCTAGATGTTTAAGGTAAAACTAGCCCCGTTTTCTGACTGGCCATTCAAAAATAGCAAGCGTTTGCAAAGTCATTGAAATATAGCTATTATTTTGCTTTAACACAGAAAATTTCAGTATAATTTACTAGAGATTAGAGCATGTGTGTATGAATGCTGGAAGTCCAGTATATTATACTGGAACTCCAATATATTATGCTGGAATATTTTCCGGATTTTGAACTGTGTTTTCTTTCAGATTTATCTTTACATAAAAAATGACTAAATTTCGATTACTTTTGAGACTGTAGCTATTTTTGAACGATCACTTATAAATCTGGCTATTTTGGAATTTCTCCCAATTTTAAGAGAACATTTTATCCATAAATAAACAATAGAGAAAGCGGGAGATGAGCTGAGTTTTTAAATTCGTTGATTGAGAATGAAGAAATCGCTTTCCTTTTGGTCAAGCAATGTGAGAGCTCATGGCTTCTCACTTTAGACGTATGTGCAAACTGTATGATCTTTTGTATAAAAAGAAAAAAGAAATTTATACTCCCTCATCCCTTAAAGAAGACATTATTATAACTCCTACTCTCTTCGTTCCAGTTTATGTGAACCTATTTTCTTTTTGGTCCGTTCCAAGAAGAATGACCTCTTTCTAAATTTGAAAATAATTTTTCTTATACAATTTTACCTCTAATGAGAAGCTTTTATAACCTCACAAATACTCTAGACTCATTTTTGACTTGTTCAGGACCACAAATTCTAAAAGTTTTCATCTTTTCTCAAACTCCATGCCCAGTCAAACAGATTCTTAAACTTTGCGCTCAGTCTTCGTCAGTTCTAGAATGATGCTCAAAAACAAGTTGCCTTACATTTGTTTAGATCAATATGAGTCAATTAACAGTTCATAATTGAAATCACCCAACTAAATAACTTCTCAAACATACTATAGGTTAAAAATATTTCTCTTTATCCCTTTTATTGAACTTTTTATATGTTTTAGCCAGTCAATTAACTATTTTTTTAGCTCAATATAGGGGTTGAGACTTGAGAGTCAAGATGTTGTATTATACTCTCTCCGGTTCACAATAAGTGACCAATTTGCTTTTAGCACGCCAATTAAGAAAATATTAAATTCTATACAAAAATACCTACTATGACTAAACTACCTCTAATTAATCATTTAATGTGAGGAGTAAGAAAACTTTTTAGGGATATATACATAGGGATTATTTTGTAAAAACAAATTGAATTTTTTCTTGATTAGATAACTGGACACTTATTTTGAACCAAAATGAACCAAAATGACAAAGAAAATTGGTCGCTTATGGTGAACCGGAGGGAGTACTCTTTTATTTAATTTACTCCAGAAGAACCAATTTAGGTTCAACTCATTAATACCTATTCTCAATTTAGGCTCACAAATCTGTGGTTCTAGCTTAGACCAGGCTATCTCCGAAAAATAAGGGGAGAAGAATAAGGCAAGCTGTCATTGACTAGTTTGTAGGGGCTACAAATTTCCCTCCTCGGCTAGAATAAAAAGATAAGATAAAAGGCAAGCTAAGCTCGTATTAGCTCTTGAAAATTTGATTCAACAATCATGGACAATAATTTCCTACTAGTACTTCAACAATCCGGCCCTTCCCTGGACTCCACACATAGCGGGAGCCTAGTGCACCGGGCTCCTTTACTTCTTTTCCCGGATATCTGGATAGTAGATGTAACAGCAGAAGAAATAAAAGACATAAATATAAAAGCACAGCAATTTTTGGCAAAGGGAAGTGTTTGGCTACAAAAAGAAATAGTTGGAGAAAAACATATGAGAGTAAATTTTTTACCGACAGTAAAAACATTAATCATGAAACCTAGTACTTCATAATAGGAGAAATAGAAGGCCAAAAGAAATTGCAGATGAGGCATATTTGTTTAATCCAAGGAATAAGCTAAATATCCAATCTCAAATGGCAGGGAAATCTTAAACACAGCATCTTCCTTGTTCATCTCATGATAATAGATCCAATCAGAAATCATCATCATCCTCTTCAGCTATGTGCTTAGCAAGCTCTTGTTCTTGTTGTTGTCTCTCTCTCCTCTTCTCAGCACTTTCTTTCTCCTTGTGGGAATTTGGAGGAAATCGAAGAGCACGCACAGCCTCGTTATGCATATTCAGACAGAAAGCAATTCTTGAGTTAAAAGCAATTTGAGGCTCATTTGTAGAGTAAATGTCACCAGTCTCCTTTGATACCATCCATCCATTCGCATGATCCAAAGTGGCGTCAATTGCACCATCTCGAATTGCTTTGGCCACAATACTCTCAGCATCAGCAACAGGGTTTGGAGAATCCAACCTCAGCTTTTTTGCAACATCAACCAGCGAGATCCGAGAGTAGGAGATACTGATGTTGCGTAGGCCAGTCCTAATGACATTATGCCGGAGTCTCACAATCAAATTGTTTGTTCCATCTGAACTAAAAGTGCTGGAGAACTTCTCAGCAACTTTCCTAAATAACTCCAGATCTCCTATGCGAACAGCCTGAAAACCAAAAATTATAACCCATATAATTCAGGATTTGTTAGGAGATCCAGGAAAAAAGAGCCCCAGGAAGGGGGACTGTCCTCCTAAGCAGGAACACTATGAATCACCCGTTGTTAAATCCCCCCCCCAAAAACCCCAAACGACACACAAAACATAAATTCTTCAAAGAAAAACAAACAAAAAAAGGTTGGTCAAACTTTCCCACACCAGACAGGTGTTACGACCATTCACAAACACATCTCTAGAATATTGCGCAAGTAGATGAGATCTATAAGAAAATGCTTTTTACTTGGACTTGACTCATGCTACAAACAATGCATCAAATGATACTACACATAGCATGGCTACATAATGTTACAGATGCATATCTAGTCACATGTAAAACTTGAGCTATTCCTTTTCAAAAGATAAACTCCTCCAAGAAAGTCAACTTTGATACTTGAGATCTCAAAATATGACCTCCAAAAAATGGATTTTCTAAGTTTAATAGTGTAATACGTACATTTGTCAGCTCAAAGTATGGCCTTAGTGCTTTCTCCATGCCTTTCTGCATAAAAACAGTCCTTTCTGGAATCTCTCCAAGCAATAACCGGACAATAATAGCCCATTTATTACATTGAACTCGGAAACCAAGAGCAGCCTGAGGAGCTTTACGAGCAGCTTGAAGAAGAGATTCTTTAGCATCAGTGTACTCCAACTGGATTGTCCTGATCTTTCCAAGGTAAAAGAGGTATCGGCTGAACTGAGGATACGAGAAAAAAGGGACGTTAATAAAGAAGGATCAAATTGCAAGAACTAACATCCTAGACAAATTCTTTGAGCAAATTACAGCAACACAAATTTAAAAGAGCAAGTGAACTAATCGATAGAACTGCTAAAATCAGTTGAGCTACAACCAAAATCAAGCCGCCCCAAAAGTTCAGAAATTAATATAGATCCTTGCACTGATCCAAAGATGAGAGATACTGATATCAATCTGAAATACAACCAGCACTATCTAAACTAAGTGTAAAGCTTTAACTAAACAAACAAGTAACATGCATTCCTAAGAACACTTAAGTTTTTTTTGATGAAGTATACCAAAAACATAGAAAACCTTAAAAAACCCAAGAGCACTGAAGTTATCGTTAAATTCTAAACCTAGCACATCACGGTGGATCATGCATCAACAACAGTGAGGAATATTTTAGAAAAACCTATCAGGGAACTTAAAAACAGATGAGCACAAAGAGGACGGGAATTGAGTAGAGAATTGCCTGCTGGTTTGAATGAGCTTCAAAACGGGGGGCCTTTGACCTCAATTTCTCTGCTTGATCGTACAAGTTGTAGTGGAGATAATTTCGCAGCAGCAGATTAAGGAGTGTTTCCTGCACCCATAACCATCGAATAAGTAACAGAACATCATATCCAGAATACAAAGAGCACCCAAAGCTCCAAAACACTGACAAACCTGACCCAACTCATCATGGCGTAATGTTGCAATCCGATGCAATGCAAGGAGATTACTGTCGGTAAATTATAAGTTCAATCAGAGACAGAAATAGAAAAGCCAAAATGGAGCCAAAAGATAGGCTTAAAGGAGATGGAGTTAACTCAATACTCTCTCTTCCCTAATCTCATTTGGAAAGCCTGTTCTATCAAAGCATGGCATTGATGTTACATGCGAGCTTGTACAATTTAGAACTTAGACTCACCCTCGAATTTCGGCAAGATCACCAGTAAGTTCATAACACAGAGAGTAGTAGAAGTAAAGCCTAGAAGCTAGTACATCAACAGTCCTCCTGTTGACAGTTTTCAGACGAGCAATACTTGCTGAGGAGCACGCCTTAGCCTGAAAGTAAACCAGGAATAATTTGTAGTTCCTTGAGAACCCAAACTTAACATGAAAAAGGCAATATGAAATAGAACACATTACTTTATCTTACCTCATTGTATTTCTTCTGGTCGATTAGAAATATCAATACAAGCAAGTAGCAATAGATCTCAAGCTCTGGCAAAGGATTCTTAATCGGTGCCTGAGCTCCAGATGTTGCAGTATCAACTTCCATATCCTGCTCATCTTCCTGCAAGAAAGAAACATTTATAAAGCAAAAAACCGACAACCAACGACAGATAAACCACCGAATCCTATCCGGAAGGTTTATCACTAAGGGAAAAAAATCAAGAGTACTCTAAACTCCATGAACCCACACGAAAGTTAAGTGCATACAATTATTCTATCAACCTCCAGACAATTATCAAGTTGAGTTCCACAAATCGTAGAGTGATTCTGTACTACTGCACCTGCTACTAAGGGGAAAAAATCAACAGTACTCTAAACTCCATGAACCCAAACGAAAGTCAAGCGCATACAATTATTCTATCAACCTCCAGACAATTATCAAATTAAGTTCCACAAATCCTAGAGTGATTCTGTGCTGCATAAGAAAACAACAGCTACTACGACTAGTAGGCATCAATCTCAAACTAGCTAGGTTCTGCTATATGAAACCCCAATATCCATTTTGCTCACAATGGACCAGCTTCACTCCAATACCTAATAACTTGGGGTTCTATTTTTCTTCTTTCTTTTGTGATACGTTCAATAACTTGGTAACTCTAGAGGTTCTCTGCATTTTCATCTAGATATCTTGTGTAAGAAGATCAGAGATACTGGGTATGTTGTTGTTTAAAAAAATTCAAAATATCGGAGACAAGAAAACATGGCCCGAAGAACCAAAACCGCGTGTACCTACATAATTGCAATACGTCGGATATGCTGGATATGAAAGAGATAAGCCCAATGATACTTTTGTACACGAATGCACTTACAACTTGTTTGGTTGGTTGTTGCCTATTATATTGTATCGTCTTCTTCCTTTAAATACAATGTTCATTTTGATTGTTACTTAAATATTATTGTATTGTATCGTTCAATCCGTCGTTACGTAACAACGAAAAGTGTCCCTTTTAAATAGTAATTCTACTCCGTATCCTATTTTTTCTTAGCAATATTGCAAGTTTATTATTCATATTGTTGGTAAATGACATCATGAAACGACGACATACAATCTATCCAAACGTTGTATTAATCAAACAATACAGTACAATACAATACGATACATTTTGAAACGATATGTAACAACAATCCAAACAAGCTGTTATGAATGCACTTTCTTGGTGCCTGATCACAAAGTAAAATATTTGCTCGCTTATCCAAATAAAAGCCTTACCTTGGGTAGGAAGGAAGATAGCCGGGAATGCACCTCAGATCCAGGTACTAGAACATAATTGAGGAAAGCAGATAATGAAGAAGCCTTTAGCTTCTTCCTCAGTGCCATAGTCAGCCTCACGGCTCTCGAAATCCTCCGAACCTCACGAGCATATGCCCCAGTCTCAATCAACGATGATATCTCTTTCAAATCTAAGGAAACACCCAAATTATAAAACTAAATAAACCCCAAAAATTCTTCAGTCAAAATATAAGCTTTACTCCAAAATCCTAAACTCTGATCTATCAATTAAAACCCAGATCAATTTCCACTCAAAAAAACCGCACACGCGAGATAGAAAAAGCCCTAAAAGTGACCATTTGATAAAACCCTAACATTCATCTATCAAATTGGAAAACCCACAAATTTCTAGAAAAAATAACAATACCCATTAAGATAAAAATAAGAACTTAGATCTTTAAGGCAATGAAGTAAACCCCATGAAAATAAATGAGAGAGAGAGAGAGAGAGATTGAGCTTACTGTGGAAGATGGAAGGGGCAGTGGATGAGAGAGAATTGGAAGGAGGAGCTGCTTGCTCCTTCATCTCCACGTCTTGAGTCATCTTGTCTGAAAAGATCAATTCCAGAAAGAAACAGAAACAAGTCTAACAATGTTTTGATTCAGCTTTTCAAGAGTCGATGCTCTCTGATAAACCTCACACACTGCAAACGCTCTTTTTGACCATTTTGTCCTTGGTCCTTTTTCTTTTTTTTTGTTTTTTTGTTTTAAGTGTGTGTTTTTCTTGCTGCTTACGTTTGATTTTCTTTTATCTAGTGACAATGTAAAATAAAGAATCATTATTTGTCGTTGTCGATTTTTTCTCGATTCAATATATAATATATGTCGGTTTTTCGGTTATTTCTCGATTTTTTCTTAAATATAAAACATACACTAATAAACACGTATTCCAGCGACCATATTTTCAATGTGACACTATCAAATCAATTGCCCTTTGAGAAATCTATTATTTACTAAAATATATTGATGATAATTGAATCAAATAGTGATGAATAATTTAAGGACTTAATTAAAAATATTTTTTTAAAACATGAAATGGATTGTTACACTTAACAAAAGAAAACTACCAATCAAACTTGAATATAAAGGTAAAGAATTGTACTAAAAGTGCAAATGATTAACATTCACCATAAATTTTTTAAAACTTTGTATAAAAATATACATATATATAGGTGAAATAATAAATTTGAAATAGCTACTCCTATAGTCGGTTTGGTTCGGTTATTTTTTATTAGAACCAAAACCAAACCAAATTTGAGCGATTTTTAAAATTCAAAACCAAAACCAAACCAAACCAAACCAAAAAGTATAGATTTTTTTGGTCGGTTTGGTTTGGTTTTCGGTTTGGTTCGATTTTTCGGGTTTTTATGAACGCCCCTTAATTATCTAGACTATCAATAGAGATTGACCTTAAATAATATAATGGGAGAAAAACAATTTTTACTCTGTTGTGAAGGTGGATAGCATTACAAAGAAAAGTAAGACTGCTAATTTGAAACAGAGGAAATATAATTTCTTTGCTCTCGAGGAACTAAGAATAACATTTCATGTAATAAAGATATCAATGGATATTAGACTAAATGTTAATGTATCGAATTACAAACAAATTGATGAGGGGACTCCAGTATGCACCACCGGATCTGAAGGCCCCAGGTCCACTGTACGCAAACCAACTCCAAAATGCAATATTTTGCAATAACAGACAAAAAAGATCTCATAAACTTTTTATTACAACCCCTACCCCCCCCCCCCCCCCTCCCCCGGTATATCTC
>ML486206.1:35279-55307 GCA_005239535.1 Nicotiana rustica
GTGATGTATTGGTTGTATATCAAAATATTTCAAAAATTACTTTTTTCCACTCAAAAATTTCTTAATTATCGGGGGCATGATTACAACACACAAAAAATACTCTCAGATGTTTGAAGTTTGAATCAGTTGGTCGAAATCCTATTTCACGAAACACTACATTCATTACAAATTATCTACATGATTTTCTATTACTGTTTTAGTTGACATCATCAAAGAAATTTTATGGATATGGAGAGAGAGGGAGATGGAACACGAGACATATAGAGAGAGGGGGAGACGAAAGATACAAGTACAAAATTAGTATATTGGTATTGGGAGCTTACAAAATCGTACTTTATGGGATATGGCTATACAATGCTAATTTTTTTGGGCTTTTTTTGCCAAACTTAATTTAAGGTTAAAATTTTGCCAATTTCTATTATGTGTTGCCACCCAATGTCAATTTCTCTTAAATCTTGGCCTCGTCATAATCATAAAAATTGCGGAGCGCCTTATCTGGTCGCCCCTTTTTTTCTTATACCTATTGTGTTTTTCCGTTTGCATTCGTGCCCTTTTTTTTTGGTTAAAAATGTTAAAAGACAATTTTGCCATTCTTTAATAAAAGACGACTTTCATCAAAATAGGCTGAAGCTCCGGATAAAACTCATGACAAAATTTCAGCATATTTTGGTATGAAGTTTTATCAAATGAACTAAATAATTTCAGCATGCATTAGCAAAAACTCATTAAAAATTTACATACTGTAGGACAAAAACTTAAGCATGTTTAGTGTGAAGTTTTAGCAAATGAACTAAAAACATTCAGCATGTTTTGACTGAAGTTTCGGATAAAGCTCATGAAAAACTGTAGACTGCATGATAAAACTTGGCATGTGCGGGTATGAAGTTTTAGCAAATGAACAAAATAACTTCAACATGCATTAGCAAAAGCTCATTAGAAAACTACATACTGCAAGACAAAAACTTAAGCATGTTTAATCTGAAGTTTTAGCAAATGAACTAAAATACTTCAGCTTATTTAGACTGAAGTTTCGGATAAAACTCATAACAAAACTGTAGACTGCAGGACAAAACTTTAGCATGTTTTGATATGAAATTTTAGCAAATGAACTAAATAACTTCAACATGCATTAGCAAAAAATTATTAAAAAATTACATATTGAGTGAAAAAACTTAAGCATGTTTAGTATGATGTTTTAGAAAATGAACTAAAAACTTGAGCATCTTTAGACTGAAGTTTCGGATAAAATTCATGACAAAATTGTAGATTGCATGACAAAACTTCAGCATGTGTGGTTATGAAATTTTAGCAAATGAACTAAACAACATTAGCATGCATTGGCATGAAGTTTTATCTTCAATGTGAAACAATTTCATGTTATATTAGCATGAAGTTTTAGCTTCAACGTGAAACAATTTCATGCTACATTAACATGAACTTTTAGCTTGTATTTGATTAAAACCCCAGACTTCAACGTGAAACAACTTTACATTTGAAGTTTTGAAAAGTTTTTGAAGATCTATAAGTGAAAATTTCATGCTATATCTATCAAACAACTTCATGCAAGTTTGATTATGAAGATGAATCTAGTTCAAGTTTCTGGTTTTTTGATAAAGATGTTGAGAGGAGAGGAGGAAAACTTTTTTCACGAATGAGGTTGCAGATCACGTGATTAATGTGCGATGCATATTTTATATCTTTTGTCAGGGATATAATTGTCATATTATTACGGATTTTTGGCAGTTAGCTACCAAATTAATAATTTTTAAAATTGAGTACAGGTTAAAAGGTGGCACAAATATAGAGTACGACTGTAAAACCTCGTCAGAATCTGAAGTATAATTCTGGCTGGTCGCCACGTTTTCTTTATTTGATACTAGTCAATTTGACAGTCATGAAAGAAAATAATAAGTTTATGAAATACATATTTTTTTTTAAAATTTAATCGAGGTAAGAGAACAAAATTTTCATGTATACACATGAAATATCAATTTCATAAGTGAATTAAATACCAAATGTCAAAAAATTCTCTACTGCTCCAACACCCTCCATTTAATTTAGAAATTAAAAAAGAAATAAAATAAAGGAGTCCACAATCAACAAACATTTAGGCACAGACGTTTTCGACTACCATGCCCGTAAACTCAATTTATTGACCTCAGCAACATTAGGAAAGAGCGAAATTTTGCAAATGCATGACCTTACATGTATTGTCTCTCACGAGCAAAGTAATAGAAATAAACTAGGGACAAGTGCATAGATAACCATCCTTACCTATGTTATTTAGAAATTAACCATTATTTATTTTATCATAAAACTTTAAACTAAAAGTATTAACTTCAGGACGATTCAAAACATTTTGTCCTGAAAATTTAAAGCGAAAAACTAAAATTCAGCACCAAAAATACTAATGTAAGCAGTAGCCGGTAATAGCGACTCTAATTCAATTCCTAGTTGGCTACGATTTTTCCCAAGTTATTATGAACTATGTTGCGCTAATTTTTCAAAATGATGACGCGCTTATTTCGGATACTCCAAAAATACATTATTTTTGGAATATTGGACACATCCGACAACATTTTCGGAGAGTCTCATGTATTCTTCGAAAGGGAAAAAGACTTCCACCTTTTCACCATTGCCGCCGCTTTAGATCTCCGGCATCCAATCACAATCTCAAACGCCGGCGTTTCACTCATCTCAGCAATCTCTTATGGCTGGCATTATCGTCCCTCCCTCCTCTTTACAATTTCTCGACATTCACACTGACATAAAAAACACATCTATCTCTCCTTATCCTCACAAAAATACCCTAGTGTTTAACCAAAGAATTAGATCCTTTGACCAAAGCTATTTTTAGGGAAAATATGGGTTTCTGATAACCAAGGAATAAATTAATAATTGAAAGTAAATATGTAGATGGAAAATAATAAGTTGCACGAAAGGTAAATGTATTTCAATAGTAGTTCCAATGTCTATTACAGGTTATATTTCACTCCCTTATATAGGGAAATTCTTAATATAACGTCTACCCTTTTCAGTGATTGAGCATTAATGACTAATAATGGCATTAATGTAATGTTACAATGAGTAACCGTAACTGTTGCGTGAAGGTTGTGTAACGTGTGTCTCATTAATTGAAGATCTCCGAATCTGCCCCGATTCATTATGACCAGGTCTCTTCTTCTTCTCAATCAGGTTGAGATTCCCGTAGCTAATTACCCCGTGGGTATGCTGTGCCGTGCCTCTTTGTCTCGTACCTCCTCATAGAGTCTTGTCCAACTGTCGTGTTTTTATTTTTCCACATAGACTACTGAGTCATCAAGAATTATTACACGTGTGAAGCTCTTTTTTACCGATACAGATAGTCCCCCCACTTACCATTTATTTATCGATTAATATTTGGTAAGTCGATACTCATTTATGGCGGGAATATTTTGCCACCGCTTCACTCGAAACATTGCATCCATCTCTGAACGTAAGCGTCGCCTGTCACTTCCATTTAATGTTTGTGCCACGTGGCATACCCGGATTGGTTATGCAATTATTCAGCGCCTTTTAGGGCTTTTTGCGGTTGCATCAGTCACGAAGTGACACCTTCAATTATGACTTTCACATCATTTTTTCCCCCATTTTTGATGGTTGCCTTCGAGTATTAATACCCCTTTTCCTTTCTTTACTTTCACGGAAAACTTCTAACTTTCATACTTTATTTGTAAAGAACTTCTTCTTGTCTTTGTAAATATGTCTTCTTCAAACCAATCTAAGAGAGCCATAAACGTAGATGATCTAACTCCCTCTTCTGCTCCGACGCGGAGTAGGAGAGGCGGCCGGCTCAGGAGTTTAGGTTCTACTCCTTCCAGGGGTTCTTCCTCATCTCAAGTTACTCTCACACCTTCTTCTAGGTCTTTATTTTCTCCGAGGGCTAGGGCTTCTAGGTCTTCGTCTAAAGGTAGAGAGCACAATGAACCTTTGCGTGAAACGAGGGTCGATGAAATAGTACCTGCGGAATTCTCTTTTGCTAGGGATAGTCAAGCCCTTAAAGATCAGCTTTCTTCATTGTCGTCTCTTGACAGTGCTGACAAGTACCCTACCTAGATTACTGAAGGTTTGATACCTCTTGTACGCCGGGACTATTATTGGAAGTCCGACTTTCCTTTTGTCGTTCCAATAGTAATCAAAGAATAACCTCTTACAAGACTGGGTATTATTTTGTTTATACCTATCCCTTCACATTAGGATTCAAGCCTCCCACCGACCCGTTTATCATCGAGTTCTGTCAATTCTTTAAAATTTGCTTGGGACAAGTCGGTCCTCTTGTGTGGCGAGTTATTGCATGTCTTAGATATTTGGCTACCTTAGCTTCGGTCCCCTTTATATTTCATCATCTCATCCATCTTTATTCTCCAATGCTATTCCGCCAGGGAATTTTTACTCTGGTGGCCAGGAGTAAGAGGGTGTTAGTGACTCCTGAAGATGATAAATATCGAGGGTGGTTTCTTCGGTATGTTGATGTTCCTACTGCTGGTTTAGTAGGTGAAGAAAATCATCCCTTCCCTGAGAAGTGGAATCTTGCACGTGAGTACATTTTTGCTCACATTCCTTGCTTTTTTGCTTTAGATATTTTATCAATACCGTAACTATTTCTTTTCTTTGCAGCAATCATGGGAACCGTCGAGAATGTCTCCGGATTCCGAGATTGGGTAGAAAAACTTTTGTTAACCGCTCCGTTATAAGAATATTCATGGAAGTACCTCTCCGGGAGGTTTGGTTGGAGAGTTAAGACTCACGGTAAGTGAAGTTTTTGTTTTTACTTCTTTCCTCCTTTGAGCTTTATTTGATCCTTTTCTTTTGACAAGGTTTCCTGCTCGTGGAGTTTCTGCTACATCCGTGTCTGCTCCAAAGATGTCCCTGGAAAAGGCCCAGGAGATCATTTCGGTCTCCTCTTCTTCAAATAGAAAAGCAAGTGGGTCAAGGACCTTAGAAGAGGAGGGCTCTTTAATCCATAGGTCACGCAGAAGGAAGATGGTCTTCGACAATGAGTCTGCACCTGTCATTGATTCTCCCGTGCCTGAGGCTGAATTTTCTGCCCCTGAGGATGCTACTCCCTCTCCTTTGCGTGAATCGGTTGATCTCCTGTTCGGTGAAGGTTTCGGTTCTGTTGTTGATGAAGATCCCTTGACTATTTTCTCTCCTTCTACTCTTAGAGAACTTCCCGCAAATACTCCTGTTATTGCTCCTGCTCCCATGGCCATTCCTGCTTCTGTCGATGCTCCCTCTCCCGTGGCTTTTTCTGCCCCTCAGACTTCCTTGCCTGTGGCTCCCGCATCTGTTCCAGCTTTCGTGCCTTCTGTTACAAAAGTAGGGTCTTCCAGCAGGGGGTAGATGAGGCAGGTGATAATAGAAGTTCCAGCAGAGGGTAGCCTCTTTAAAAAGTCTGGCCATTCTGATGTATGGTTGAAACCGTTGATAGGTCCGACTGAGAGAGCTAAGCTGGACAACCATAGTTCCCTTACATGGGCTAATAAGATCGTGCATACTTCTTTAAAGGTGAAATATACTTTCTTTCGTTCATTCTTGTAAACATTCTTGTCGTACCTAATTTATCTGCTTTTGTAGATCAATCTTATATGCACGGAGTTAATAAAGAGGGTTTCCCATGCGGAGCGGGAAGTAATGGAGTTGCGTGTCAAGGCAGATAATTGGAAAGAACATTATGAAAGCTTACAACTCGACATGGAGGCAGTGGAAGAGGAGAAGTGTACCTTGGAACAACATGTGAGAGTTATGACAGCAGAGTTGTCCATTGAGAAGGCATCTTCTGATCGGGCAGGCAAGCATAAGAACGTCCTAGAGTCCTCATTCGTAGAGCAGATGTCCCGTGCCTCTGAAGGGATTAGGAGCTTGAAGGCCTTATCGGACCAAAAGGAGGAGTATTCGGGCGAACTTGTTCAATCACTTACTCAGACTCAGGAGGATCTCCGCAACTCTTTAGAGAAAGTTCAATTTCTGGAAAGGTCTCTCGCTCCTTTAAGGGACTCTCATGATGTTGTTGTGGCTGGGAGTGATGAATTAAGAGCTGAAGTTGAGCTGTGGGAGAAAGATTACGAAGCTCTTGAAGACAAGGCAGTCGTTGATGTCAGTTGGGCGTATATGAACTTTCGTCTCGACACATTGACTGAAATGAGCCAAGAGGGTTTTGACCTTAAAGCTGAAATTACAAAAACCAAGGAGACCATTGAGAAGTCTCAACAAGGTCAAAATCTCTCTTCACCTGAAGGTGAGGTTCCTGCTGCTGAAGTCTCTTCATCCCAAGATGCTCCTCATGCCAGTGAAGTCAACCCCCCGTCTGAAAAAGTTTAAGATCTTGATTCCTTTTTTTTCAAATGGTGGTTACCCCCAGTCCCATCGGAGGTAAGTTTGGATCCTTTAAGTCCCCAACTGACAACTTAGGGGCACCCAATGTAAAAATTTAATACGGCTAAAGACTAAGTTAATACTTAGTTTATTTAACCGATAATATATTAATGCAAGTATGACTTTAGTTTTTGTTGAGTTTTTGTTTCGTCTTTTGCATGCTTTATTTTTTAGGTTTAAGTTTTTACCTCTGAGTTTTGCATATAAAATGCTTAGATGATCTGTACCTTTTCGTAGTAGGCACGGTTTGTGAAAGAGGGACCTTTTTGATCGACACTTAATGAAGAAGACGTCTCAACTTCATAATGGTGTAAAAATGCAATAGAGAGATAGGAATTTTTCACATGTTTCTCTTTAACAATGTTTTTAAAGAAAGTTTTTGTGTTGAACTTTCATAACATTTCACATGTGTTTATGTACCGTCTAAACTCATGTTGCAACTGTTTTCTTTTAACATGTTTGATACAAACTTGTATTTCGTAACTGTTTTTGTTTTGTAACAGTTTTTTCGAGTTAATACAAGGAAATAACTGTTTTTTGTTTGTAACATTTTTTATAAAGGTATGGGTTTTTACCCGTAACTGTTTTTATTGACAACAATTTTTAATAAATACGAGAGTAATGTTTTTTCATCCATAACTGTTTTTTGTTTATAACAGTTTTTGAATAGGTACAAGGATAATGATCTTTCACCCGTAATTGTTTTTATTCATAACAGTTTTCTGTATAAGTACAAAGATTTCGTAACTGTTTTTATTTACAATAATTTTCTAAATAAGTACAAAGATGATGATCTTTATCCATAACTATTTTTAGTTACAACAGTTTTATGAATAAGTACAAAGATGATGATCTTTATCCATAACTGTTTTTAGTTACAACAGTTTTTTGAATAAGTACAAAGATGTGCATTTCTCCCTCGTAACTAATATTTTGCCTTTTAACCTGAACATACGTTTACATTTACGAGCATGTTCTCGAAGGTTTTTTGAATCAGGCTTTGTGTTTTGAGTCTTTGGCTCTTTTGGTTTTGCTCGTATCACTTGACTTGTTGGGTAGATGGATCTTTAGGCTCGAGCTTTGACTATTTGATAGTCTTCTTTGCTTCGTCTTTGCCTTCCATACTGTATAGTCCCCCAAGTGTATGAGCTTTGAAGAATGAAATATCGAGCACTTGACTAATCCTTCCTTATGGTCCTTTTCCTGAAAAGGAAAAACATACGGGACTCGAAGGTATATAGTTTTTAGATGATGACTGCTTAACCCTTTAAAAAGTCCATCCGAAAGTGTAACCCTATACCGGGAATTCAGTTACTTCCTCGCGTCTTTGCAGGTCTAATATCATCATCTGGTGATGGGTTAGCTTTTTGCCTATCATCTAAAACGGTTAGAAAAATTTTAACTGTTCAAATATAAAATCGAATGTAGTGATACCTGACCGGGGGTATTCCTTTTCCTTAGAAGTAATACTTCTTCAAGTGGATGGCATTCCAACTGGTTGGTAAGATCCTGCCATCCATAGCCTCCAACTCATAAGCGCCCAGCGATGCCACGGACTTTGTAGGGTCCTTCCCAATTTGGATTTAGCTTTTCTGCGCCAGCTTCTTTTGTTGACTGGAAGACGTTTTTGAGAACGAAGTCCACAATTTTGAAATATCGGAGGTGAGCTTTTCTGTTGTAATATCGCTCTTTGATTTGTTTTTGAGCTGCCATACGTATTAGCGCAACTTCTCTTATTTGCTTGAGCAAGTCCAAGTTGGTTCTTAATTCGTCGTTGTTCGCTTCCTCCGTGGCTGTTGTAAACCTCATACTTGGTTCGCCAATCTCCACCGGTATTGGTTCGTCAATCTCCACTGGTATTAAAGCTTTTGATCCATAAACAAGAGCGAATGGAGTTTCTACCGTAGCTATTTTTGCAGTCGTTCTGTAAGCTAATACTGCCGGTAGCTCATCAGGCCAATTTCCCTTGGCTTTTTCCAGTCGTTTCTTTAGGTTATTGACGATGACTTTGTTTGTCGATTCAGCTTGCCCATTAGCCACGGGGTGATATGGTGATGAAGTGATTCGTTTGATTTGCTAGCTTTCGAAGAATTCTGTGATTTGCAAGCCTATGAACTGCGGGCCATTATCACATACGTTCTCCTTCGGTATTCCAAAGCGGCATATTATATTTCATCATATGAAGCTTTTCACTTCTTTTTCACGCACCTGTTTGAAAGCTTCTGCCTCCACCCATTTTGTGAAATAGTCAGTTAACACGAGTAAGAACCATATCTTTCCTTTAGGTGAGGGAAGGGGTCCCACTATGTCCATGCCCCATTTCATGAACGGCCATGGCGATATCACCGGGTGCAATAGCTCTACTGGTCGATGCATGTTGTTAGAAAATCGTTGGCATTTGTCGCATTTAGCTACGAAGCTCTCAGCCTCTTCTTCCATCCTGGATCAATAGTACCCTGCTCTGATTAGGGTTTTAACTAAGGATCTCGCCCCTGCAAGATTCCCACAGTGTCTTTCGTGGACTTCCCTCATCACGAACTCCGTTTGATTAGGTACGAGGCACTTTGCTAAGGGGCCTCCGAACATTTACGATATAAAGAATTGCGAATGAGGCAGTACCGTGCAACTTTTCGGCGAAGTGCTTGAGCTGCTTTTTTGTCTTCAGGTACGGTGACATTCTGCAAAAAATTTAAAATTTCGTTTCTCCAATCCCAAGTTAAATTGTTAAATGTTACCTCATTTTTGTCCTGGTCAATTGCTGAATGAAACAAGTGAACGACAATCACATTGTCTTTGTTTGTTACTTATGTAACTGCTGCGAGGTTAGCTAATGCATCCGCTTCTACATTTTCCTCTCTGGGTATTTGTATAACCTTCCATGATTTGAATTGCCTTACGAGATCTCGTGCATCTGAGTCTCTCTAGCAATATAAGTCCCCTGCATCTAGTTTACTACCAGTTGAGAATCGCTTTTGATCACGATCTACTCGATTGAGAGTTCTTGTGTCGGTTCAAGTCCTGCAATGACAACTTCGTACTCTGCTTCATTGTTAGTTATGGGATACCATTTAATAGCTTGTCGTGTCTTTTCACCCGTAGGTGATATTAAGACTATGCCTAGGCAGACTCCTTTTATATTAGAAGAGCCGTCAGTAAATAGGGTCCATATACCCGGATTAGCCTCGTTAAAGAGTTGTAACTCTTTTTCTACTTCATGGACGATATTATTATTAAAATCAGTGACGAAATCAGCTAGAATTTGAGACTTTATTGCAATCCTAGGCTGATATATTATGTCATGCTCGCTTAATTCTATAGCCCATTTAGCTAACCTCGCCGATAATTCCTGTTTATGTAGAATATTTCTCAATGGATATGAGGTTACAACAGTGATTGGATGACATTTAAAATATGGTCTTATCTTTCTAGCTGCCATGATTAGAGTTAATGTTAATTTTTTTAGATGTGAGTATCTAGTTTCAACATCTAATAAAGTCTTGCTTACATAATAAATTTGAGATTGTTTACCTTTGTCTTCCCTTACCAGTACTGCACTTACGGTAATTTCTGCAACGACCAGATAGATATACAGCCTTTCCCCCTCTTTTGGCTTTGATAGCAACATGGTTTTGATAGATAAGCCTTCAGATATTTGAGAGCCCGTTGACATTCCTCAGTCCATTCGAACTGATTCTGCTTTTTAAGAACTGAAAAGAATTTAAAACTCTTCTCTGAAGAGCTGGAAATAAATCTTCCTAGGGGTGCAATTCTGCATGTTAGTCTTTGAACTTCCTTTTTGTTCGTGATTATGTTAGGTATTTTCTTTATAGCTTTAATTTGAGCAGGATTGACCTCTATTCCTCTATTTGACACAACGAAACCCAAAAACTTACCTGATTCTACGCCAAAGGCGCACTTTTCAGGATTCAATTTCATATTATACCTATGTAAAATTTCAAAGGTAATTGAAAGGTGCTGGAAATGATCTCCGCGTGTGTTGATTTCACCAGCATGTCATCGATGTAAACCTCCATCGTCTTTCCCAGATGTTCCTGGAACATCTTGGTCACTAGCCTTTGATACGTGGCTCCAGCATTTTTCAGGCCAAAAGGCATGACTTTGTAACAATAAGTCCCCCTGTTTGTAATAAATGAAGTTTTTTCCTCGTCTGAGGGATCCATTTTTATATGATTATAACCAGAATACGCATCTAGAAAGCTTAACAATTCATGACATGCAGTGGCATCAATCATTTGATCTATATGTGGTAATGGAAATGAATCTTTGGGCATGCTTTATTTAAATCTGTGTAGTCTACGCATACTCTCCATTTACCATTCTTTTTAGGTACCACTATAGTATTAGCTAACCAGTTGGGGTATTTTACCTCACGTATTGAACCAATTTTCAAGAGTTTTTGTACCTCTTCGTTAATCACTTGGTTCTTGAATGGTCCTTGCTTTCTTTTCTTTTGCTTGATAGGTACGAAGGATGGATCTTCATTTAGCTTATGAGTCATCACTTCCGGCGGGATACCTGTCATGTCTGAATGGAACCATGCAAAGCAATCTGCATTAGCTTTTAAATAATCAATTAACTTATCTCTTCGGTTGGGGCTTAGCCTCGTGCCTATGTGAACTCTCTGTTCAGGCTTTTGTTCGAACAATGGAACAGCTTCGAGCTCTTCCGTGGTTGTTTTGATGTGTTCGTCTTCCTCTGATTCCTGAATGACATCAGGTCTGGAATCTATGTCAGTATGATTTGATGCATCTTCTGTGGTGACTTGGTTCACCCTCTCGTGACTATCTTCGTCGGTAGCTAATTGAACAGTAATTTCTTCCGTACGTGTTTGAACAATAATTTCTTCCGTACCTGTTTGGGCATCAATTTCTGCTTGGGAAATTTCCTTATCTCTTGATTCTTCCGCTTCTACTTTTTTGTTGTAGTGTACCACGAAATTTATATTCTTTGAGGTTTGTTGATCGCCTCTTGTGAGCACGTGATTTTTACCTATCACATAATCCTACAAAACTTAATAAATTAATTGGTTTTATGAATTTTCGTTGAATTTTAGTGCTATTTATGAATTTATTTTACATTATATATCCATAATTCGTCCTTTAAATCTATAAATAATTTAAAACAGAATAATTAGGCGCATAACCTTAGTTATCATTTAAATAAATATAAGTGTTTGATATAACGTAAGTTAATGTTAATTTCTTGATTTAATTATTTCTTTCTAACAAAAAATGTGAAAAATTGTCCTTTAATTGATTAGAAGTGAAATAAGTGATGTGACTCTTAATTAATTAATTAATTAAACAAGGACTAGTATTAGAACTAATTATTAGATTTAGTTTTAATTTTAGGTTAATTTAATTAATTAAGTATTGGTCTTGTTTTTTTCTTTAAACAAAAGAATTAAAAGGGACCTGGGGCAATTGCCCAGGCCCAAGCTGCCCCCACCAATGACCCATTAGACCCAGGCCCAAAACAAGGTTACCCGGTCCCCCTAGCCCCAAAACGACCCCGTTTGGCTAGGTAAAAAGATCCCAACCGTTGATCTTCCCAGATCCAACGGTTGGGAACTAATTGGTCATTAACTATATAACTGTTTTAATCACCCCATACCCCCACTTCACCCTAAACTATTACACCCCCTTATTTCTTCCGTCTCTCCCCTCTCTCTGGAGACTAGCCGGTCTCTGCCGTCTCCCACCACTTCTCCGCCTTGCTCCGCCGGCGGAGCTTCACCAATCCGGACAAAATTTCACCCAGACCATCCTCTCTTTACCCTCAACCCCGTCGCACCATTGGCTTCCCTAAATAAACACCCAATCTCGAGTAATTTTAGATCTAAGAATCTGAAAAACCTAAAATGCCACACCTGCCGACTTGAAGACTTTTAATGGCTCCCACTTACATGGATCGATAGCTCTCATCGAGGGCTATTGATTCATGTGGGTTTGAGCTATTTTCAAACCCCGTCGGAATCCGGCCAAGGTCCGGCAACCTCAATTTTTCCGGCCAAAATCCCTCAAACGGGTATTCTCTTTGTCTTCTTATCTGTGTATGTCATATTATTATGTAAATATGAATTTTGTTTTGGTCACTGATCTTTCTTCGTTGTGTTTAGGTTAGTCTTTGTTTTCTCTTCTTATTACTCTATCCATGATCTATTTGTTTGTTTTAAGTCAAGACCATGAATACTTCATCTTCGATTGTCACTATTATTGTTACTATTAGGCTTAGATTGTTATGGTTCTTTCATTGTTAATATTTCTTCCCGGGTGATTTAAATTATGTGATAAATCCGTTTTGATTAATTAGTAATTAGGGTTCGTTGGATAAACAGTCTAGGGTTGTCATTTTAGATGACTGTCTCCTTTGATTCCTGTTGGTAATATGTAATAACTGAACTTTCTGATTGACAATGTTGAAATTAGGAGTATATAGTCTTACTGATTCATGGTTGCTTCATTAAATATGTTTGCCCTTGTTCATTAATTGTTTCATGGTTTGACTGAGTATGTTAAAACTAAGTTAGTTGATTAATTACTCAATTAATTAGAGAACCAATTAATTCTAAACCAGTGTATGATCATGAATTAACTCGAGTTTAACCTGATTAAGGGTAACCTTATAAAAGACATTTGTTTGATATGCTGACCTTGGTTAATAACCTCTTAAATAATCAGTTAAGTCCTAAGTGCTAATTAAGATAATTAACTAGGTCTACTTAATTGAAGCAAATCAACTAACCTAAGTTTAAGGAATTAAGTTGATTAATCTTAATTAAGTCAGTTAAACTAGGATTAAGTTGATAATACCTATTAGTCTTAGTTAACTAAAGTGAGATAACTAGGATTAATTAACTAGGGCTAATAATAACCCAAACAAGTTAACCCTGGTTACCTAATGGTAATTTCAGGGGCTTCAAGGGGTATATTAGGAATCCTAGGTGAAGGAATCTTGGGGGTGACAACCCAAGAACTTTCTAGACTTTAGAAATCAGATTTTTAAGGGTAGTAAGGTCTTTTCAAAGGCTGGAAGTTTCTGGAATAGGGGCAGCTGTCCCAAAGGATAAGGGTGACAGCTGCCCTATATACTATTTCAGCTCATTTAGATGGGGAATATGCCAAAGCATATCCCATCCCCAAGCCTCCTATAAATAGACCCTCCCTTTAGACTACTAGGGACCTTTTTTTCAGACACTGAAAATTACCTACACACACACACGAAATACTTGCTTTCTTCACCTGCCTTTGCATTATTTTGCATTCATTCAAGTGCTGAAGATATTTGAAAAAACCCAAAAAAAATCCGAATAGTTTTCTGATTCATAAATGAAAATTTCCAAAAAATACTAGTGAAGAGACTTGATTTCTTTCAAGAGTATTCAAGGTTCTAGTGCTTGGTTCTGGTTTCATCTTTGGTCTTCTTGTTTTCATAAAAATCTCAAGTGTTCTACTTGATTTCCTGGATCTCCATTGGTATTACTGAGTCATTTTCTGGGTGGTAGTTGTTGCTGAAGTTGCTGGTTATTTGCTACTGATTTGTCTTTCTCCTTTGTTGATTTTGCTATCTTCTCCCTGGACCTTTATTTGGTCCAGATCTGTTTATCATTTTCTTTTTAGAAGGTATGTAACTATTTAACCTTATTGAAAAGCTTAAATCTGAATTTTGTTCTTCTTCTTTGTTGCCTGAACCCTTCTTTTAGCTGTGATTTCTGTTTCTTTGATCTTGATATGAAAACTTGAGATGAGATGGGTTCATATGTTGGTAAATGAATATGGATAAGCGTACACAAATACATGAGTCTGTTTTGCATATAAATCAAGTTTATTGGCTTCAGAATTGCATAGATTTTGTTTAATGAAATGTTAAGTTTGTGTTTGTTGTAGTTTATTATTAAGGTAAGTTGCACTAGGGTAGATGAATTTGACTTCTTAATAGTCAAATTCACCCCATAATAGTGCACAAATAGTATCTTATGTTGCTGAAATTACCCCTTTAAGGGCATAAAATAGGGAATCGAAAAGGGCCTTAGAGTATCTGGACTCTTTAAATGTCCAGATTCATTCTCTAAAAATGCCAAGAGTAGACAAAGTATTCAAATGAATTCTTGCTGAAGTATGGGTATGACTGTCAAGAGTCAGATAAAAGGGCATCCCTGGATTTGAATCTGACCCCTCTTATGGTCAGATTCATTCCAAGAAAAATGCACAAAGGATGTTGCTTTTAGGTACTGTTTACTATAGCACAACTAAAGTCAGGTTTGACCCCTTTCATGGTGTAATCTGTCTTAATAGAGGCATAACACACCTAACTTGTTTAGGGGTGTTTACAAGTTGCAAAATAAGGCTCAAGTGTATAGCCATAAGGAGATTCAAGTAGGATCAACTTGTTAGAAGTTGCAATTTTCAGTTTACTTTCTTGTACAAAAAGAAAAATGTATCTTTATAGGAGCTGAAACTCTGTAATTCATCTATACTTGTTCTTTTAGGAGCATTGTAATATGAAACTGGACTCTATATTTATTGTATCAGCAACATCTTTTCAATCCTGTATGTATGTACTCATGTAAGTTCAAAGAAGTGGGCATAATTATGCCAGATTCGTCTGAGTCCACTGGACTCGAAGGGGAACAGTCATGGCTAATTTTCAAAAAATAGTCAAAAGCCATTGACAATGCCCTGGTTTAGCGTGAAAAGGCTCAAATGTTTATTTACCTCAAATGTTGTTTTGTTTGCAAACTCAATTACGAGATTCTATAAGTTGGAATATTCAGATTAACAAGATTCAGTTTGTTAAAAATCTGTTTTCTACAGTTTTTCTTTACCTACCGAATTTGTAAGAACAGTTGTTTTAGCTCAGACAGAATTTCGCAAATTTATACAAAAAATATAAACCTGCTATTCAAAGTGCTCTTAAAAATTCTAGAATTATGACAACATATAGGAATCAGTGTGTATGAATTGTGAAATGAACAACGTGGATTTAGGCTATTTTTGAAATTGATAAAATTATTCAGTCAAAAATGTTCTGTTGCAATTAAATGCGTTGATTTGGCTTCTTGGGAACATGCTACTTGGGAATTTTAGATCCCTTTTCATTGATATGCCTTAAATTGATGTACTTAGCTTCATATCTTATTACAAAATAGCCAAACTAGGATGGCCAAAGGTGATTAATTAGGGCTAAATGTGGCCATAGCCCGAAAAATGTTGTCTTTTGGGCTAATGAATTTCACTTTTTAGGAAACCCTCTAGGTAGAAAGATACCTTTAATCTAAAATTCTGTAAAGAGTCGAGTATTATCTCAAATAATCATAACCCACACTCGGGAGTGGCAACTCGTGCCCCCGACCCTCAACTCCAAACAATAAATAAAAATGCGCATAGCATTCACGGGGGCATTTCATGTGACGTGTTTGCCATGTGTTCAAAAAAAAAAAACAAGTGCACGCCATCGTGACTTGTCTTAAGATACATCCATAAATGTCCGAATTGGCTTTTATCACATAAAACTAAAACACCTCTTCCGACAGAAAACATAGAGAATAATTGAACATCGCCTCAAATAGGTATTCTAAAACCGTCACGACCGTAGTCTTGACTATGTAATCTACACTCGGGTGTGACAACTCATGTCCCCGACTTTAACTTAAAATCATAGTAAAATCATGTGTTGTAATTGCGGGTGCATTTCATGTGGCGAAATTATAACATGTCCAAAAGCAAACGAGTGCATGTTATCTTGACTTGTTTTCAAGATAAATCCATAAATATCAAAGCGGTTAAAAATTAAAAAGGATAAATGCACAATAGGCTAAAACATGTAAATTTAGGCCAAATAATAATAGTTAAGCGACCGTGCTAAAACCACGGAACTCGGGAATGCCTAACACCTTCTCCCGGGTTAATATAATTCCTTACTCGGATTTTTGGTCGCAAACAAATCAAAACACAGTAAAAAATTCCTCGGTTTGGGATTTTTAAAATAAAATGGTGTCCCGGAGCATCGTCAACAATCCGGGTGGCGACTCTAAAATAATAATAAATCCCAAAAACGAATAATGTCACTTTAAGTGGAAAAACTCCCTTATTACCCCTTTATAATCCGGGGTAGTGAAAAAGGAGGTGTGACCCCTCTAATCTGTTGAATTCCCCATTCGGAAGGAAATTAAATTACCTGATGCAAGGTGGATGGTACTTCTTTCATCTCGTGGATCCATGGCCTTCCCATGATGACGTTATAGGCCATGTCAGTATCAATGACTTGGAATTTGGTGCTTTTGATTATTCCCTCAGCATAAGTGCTAACCTGAATTTCTCCTTTCGTTATAACTGTAAAGTTATCAAACCCTGACACGGTTCGCGCTTTTGGGATTACTTGATTCCCCAGTAGCATTTTTTCCACGACTCTTAGCAAAATGATGTTGAATGAACTACCTGGATCAATCAACACTCTTTTTACGTTAGTGTCATATATAAGTAAGGATATTACTAGAGCGTCGTTGTGAGGAAGCATTAATCCGTTGATATCTGCATCGTCGAAGGATATATTGTCTGCTTCCAAATCTTCACGAATCCGCTTTCCGTGTGTAATTGTGAACTTTGTAGTTCTTTTGCAGACTACTCCGTTCACCTATTCACCTTCGTGTATCACGTTGACTGTTCATTTTGGAGATGGTGGTTTTGGGGGCTCCTGCCTGTTCTTCATATATGCACGTTTACCTTTTTCATTAAACAATTCTGTTAGGTAGCCCTGTTTTAATAATTATTCTACCTCACCTTGCAAAAATCGGCAATCTGTCGTTTTGTGTCCATGATCATTGTGTAATTCACACCAGAAATCTGGGTTCCTTTTATTTGGGTTCGACCTCATTTCTTTGGGCCATCGAACCTTATCACCCATATTTCTCAATACTGAAATTAGTTCAGAAGTACTTACATTGAAGGTGTGGTCTCCAATTCTTGTGTTACCCCTGTTTCGTTCATCTCGATCCTTTCTGGATTTTAATGAGGATGAGCCAGTATCTCTATTTGATGGTATATATTCTGACCGAGTGTTTTCAAACCTGGGACGAGTTTCTTATCGCGAAGGTCCCATATAAGGATCGTACATGTTCTTACCTGATCTCCTTTCATACTCGGAACGTCTGGAACTGATACGATCTTCATCTTTTGAAAGAGCAATGGTGTCTTCTTCTATACGAATCTTGGTGTTGTAGCTGTTATAAACATCATTCCATGTCGTAGCTGGGAATTCTCTCAAGCTTTCCTTGAGTCTTCTCGTGGCTTCTGAACTTTTTTCATTTAAATTGCTTGCAAATGCCACGGTGCCCAATTGTCAGGTACCCTTGGTAGCAACATTCTTTCTCGTTGAAATTTTTCTACAAATTCACGAAGCAACTCCGCATCTCTTTGTTTTATTTTAAATATATCCACCATTCTTTTTTCAACGTTTTGCACACCGGAATGCGCTTTTATAAAAGAATCTGCAAGCTCAGCAAAAGAATCAATAGAATTTTCAGGGAGAAGAGAATACTAGGTTAACGCTCCTTTGGTAAGTGTTTCTCCAAACTTCTTGACCAAAAATGATTCAATTTCTTGTTTTGTCAAGTCGTTGCCATTCACTCCGGTGGTAAAAACAGTTACATGGTCGCGTGGGTCAGTTGTCCCATCATACTTAGATATGTCGGGCATTTTGAATTTCTTGGGAATAGGAAGGGGTCCTGCGCTTGGCTTCCAAGGTTGTTGAGAATATCTATCAACGTCAATACCTTTGATAACAGGTGGTACTCTAGGAATTTGTTCGATTCGATCGTTTTGTTCTTTCACCTGTTTTTGCAAGGTTAATAATAAACATTGTAATTCAGGGTTACTGGACATACCTGGTCTCGCTTCGAGAGATTCATTAGGAGTAGCCCTACTTCCCGAATTTGCTAATCCGGACTGAGGATTTTCCACAGTGATGGTGTTATTAGGTGGTGGTGTAGGTGATGCGACCGGTGATCCCCTTGCAAATTCTTGTAAGGTTTGGTTTACATATTCCGCAGTCATTTGTTTCACCTGGTCTTGTTCTCCTGTTTGACCGTTATCATTGTGATTGTTGTTGGATCTTTCTGGGGATTTCTCCCTTGAACCTCGTGGAGTTCCTAAAGGTGATGGAGTTCCATCCCTTTGTTGGTTATTGTCGTTGGAGTTCGACATAATTCAGAGAATATTGTTTGATAGTACACAAAGATTATCATATTCCCGGTAACGGAACTAATTTGTTTAACCAAAGAATTAGATCCTTTGACCCTATTTTTAGGAAAAACACAGGTTTCTGATAACTAAGGAATAAACTAATAATTGAAAGTAAATATGTAGATGGAAACTAATAAGTTGCACGAAAGGTAAATGTATTTCAATAGTAGTTCCTATGTCTATTACATGTTATATTTCACTCCCTTATATAGGGAAATTATAAATATAACGTCTACCCTTTTCAGTAATTGAGTATTAATGACTAATAATGGCATTAATGTAACATTACAATGAGTAACCGTAACTGTTGCGTGAAGGTTGTGTAACGTGTGACTCATTAACTGAAGATCTCTGAATCTGCCCTTTTTTCTGCCCGCATTCATTCTGACCGTGTCTCTTTTTCTTCTCAATCAGGTTGAGATTCTCGTAGCTAATTACCCCGTGGGTATGCTGTGTCGTGCCTCTTTGCCTCGTACCTCCTCATAGAGTCATGTCCAGCTGTGTCACGACCCAAATTTCCCTCCGTTGGGTACCGTGATGGCACCTAGTCTTAGGGACTAGGTAAGCCTAACATTTAACCACAATAACGATAATAAAAGAACTTTAACAATCTCGATAATAGAAATCTTGACTGAGTTTACATTTTCCCCAAAACCCGGTAAATACAAGTCATAGGCTCTACGAAATCTTTCTACCGAATTTAAATACAAATGTCTAGAATAAGTAAGTACAGTTGAAATCAACCGGAAGGTAACTCCGAAGACTGCGAACGCAACAACAGGTTTACCTTGACTCTCCTCGTCAATGAACCCGCACAACTACTAACAATAGATATTTGGATCTGCACACAAAAATGCGCAGAAGTGTAGTATGAGCACACTACAATGGTGCCCAGTAAGTATCAAGACTAACCTCGGTGAAGTAGTGACGAGGACTAGTCAAGACACCACTGGTCTAATAAGTAAAAAGGTACAAATGTAAGAATGACCGAAACATAATATCTATCTAAAGGTTTTTCGCTATAATCAACGGTACGATAGAATAATACGGAAGAAAATTCAGCAATTACGATCAACGGACATCATAATAGAAATACGCAAGGGAATGGAAAGAATGCAAGCCAAATGCCGGGAAGCACAACCCAATAGAACACTAGCAACTCAACACCGCATCAATTTATTCACATAAGGCCTTAGCCAATAAACTCAATAAAGCTGGTCAAACCTTCGAGTGAAAACCTTTAAATCGTGAGTTTATTTCGAAAGCTTTAAAGATATAATCGTTTCGGAATAGAGAAATTTCTTCTTTGAAACATACTTTCTCTGAATGTATATTTATATATTTTTATAAAGAG
>ML486207.1:10084-31267 GCA_005239535.1 Nicotiana rustica
CCTCTGATTGACCTGAAATTTTGCACATATAACCAAAATGAATTACCAACCTGCTCCAACTTTCGGAATTCCATTCCGACCCCGATAGCCTATTTTCCACTACCGACCGGAATTCACCAAAAACTAACTTTCACAAATTCAAGCCTTATTCTACACCGGACATCACAAAATTTTCTGAACACAATCCTAAGTCCCAAATCACCTAACGAAGCTATCCGAGCCATAAAATTCACATTCCGAGGTTGTTTACCAATAAGTCAATTCTCAGTTGACTTTCTTTACTATTAGGCTACTTTAAAGGATAAATGCCTAAACTCTCACCACAACCACTCCGGACCCAAACCAACTGATCTAACACATTAAAAATAGGATAGCAATATATAACAAATGCAGGAATAGGGGAAACGGGTAAATCTCACGGAACGACTGGCCGGGTCGTTACATCCTCCCCCTTTTAAACAAATGTTTGTCCTCAAACGGGTCTAGAAATATACTTGGAGTCTCAAGTAAGTGAGGATATCTGCCCTGCATCTCCCGCTTGGTCTCCCAGGTGGAATCCTCCACCGGCTTCCCAAAATAGCCACTAGCTCTACCTCATATGACATATCACCCTCGAGCTGAACCGTGCTGAAGTCGAAAACATGGGAAGGGTCACCAACATACTTCTGGAGCATCGAAACATGGAATACTGGATGAATACTCGATAAACTGGGAGGTATAGAAAGCCTATAAGCCACCTCCCCAATCCTCTGAAGCACCTCAAATGGCCCAATGAATATGGGACTCAGCTTCCCTCTCTTCCCGAATCTCATAACACCCTTCATGGGTGGCACCTTCAGCAAGACCTTATCCCCAACCATGAAAGACACATCTTGGACATTCTGGTCCGCATAACTATTCTGCCTAGACTGTTCTGTGCGAAGCCGCTCTTGAATCAACTTTGCCTTACTCAAAGCATCCTGAACCAAGTCTGTGCCCAATAGCCTGGCCTCGCCCGGCTCAAACCAACCAACTGGTGATCTGCACCTCCTACCATATAAAGCCTCATACGGAGCCATCTGAATCAAACCTCCTCAAAGTCCGTGGGAGTCCAACTACGAAGTCGATGGTGATCCGCTCCCATTTCCAATCCGGAATATCAAACCTTTGAAGCAATCCACCAGTTCTCTGTTGCTCATACTTGACCTGCTGACAGTTGAGATACCGAGCCACAAACTCCACAACATCCTTCTTCATTCTCCTCCACCAATAATGCTGCCTCAAATCTTGATACATCTTTGCGGCACCCGGATGGATGGAATACCGTGAACTATGAGACTCTGCTAGAATCAAATCTCGAAGCCCATCTACATTGGGCATGCAAATCCGGCCCTGCATCTCATGACCCCATCATCACCAATAACCACGTCCTGGCATCACCGTGACGGACCCTGTTCTGAAGAACAAGCAAATGTGGGTCATCATACTGGCGTGCTCTAATCTGATCGTAAAGAGAAGACCTGGAGGCTACACAAGCCAACACCCGTGGGGGTTCTGATAAATCCAATCTCACCAAATGACCTGCTAAGGCCTGAACATCAAGAGCTAATGGCCGCTCTGCTACTGGAAGGTAAGCTAAACTCCCCAAACTCTCTGCTCTGCGACTCAAGGCATCGACCACTACCTTGGCCTTCCCCGGATGATATAAGATAGTGAGGTCATAATCCTTGTGGAGCTCTAACCATCTCCTCTGACGCAAGTTCAAGTCCTTCTGCCTCAGCAGATACTGCAAACTACGATGATTAGTGAAAATCTCACACTGCACTCCACACAAATAATGCCGCCAAATCTTCAAGGCACGGACAATGGCAACTAACTCAAGATTGTGCACTGGACAATTCTTCTCGTGCACCTTCAAATGTCTGGACGCGTAGAAGATCACCCTACCATGCTGCATCAATACTGCTCCCAATCCAACTCTAGAAGCATCACAATAAACTGTGTAAGAACCCGAACAGCAGGCAAAACTAGTACTGGAGTTGTAGTCAATGCTGACTTGAGCTCCTGAAAGCTCTCCTCACACTCATCAGACAATCTGAATATAGCACCCTTCTAGGTCAATTTTTTCAAAGGCGAAGCAATCGAAGAGAATCCCTCCACAAAGCGACGGTAATATCCCGCCAAACCAAAGAAACTCCTAATCTCTGTAGCTGAGGACGGTCTGGGCCAACTCTGCACCGCCTCTATCTTCTTTGGGTCAACCACAATCCGCTCAATAGACACCACGTGCCCCAAGAAAGCTACCGAACCAAGCCAAAACTCACACTTGGAGAATTTTGCATAAAGCTTCTCCTCCCTCAACCTCAACAACACAACTCTCAAATGATGAGCATGCTCTTCCTAGCTACGAGAATAAACCAGGTTGTCATCAATGAACACAATGACGAAGGAATCAAGATAAGGCTGAAACACGCTGTTCATCAATTGCATGAACACAGCTGGGTAATTGGTCTGCCCAAACGACATAACCAAGAACTCATAATGACCATATCTGGTCCTCAACTGATGATACCCAGATCTGAAATCAATCTTGGAAAACACTCTGGCTCCCTGAAGCTAGTAAAAAAAAATCATCAATGCGGGGCAAGGGATACCGGTTCTTCACCGTAACGCTATTCAACTACCGATAGTCAATACATATACGTATGGACCCATCCTTCTTCTTTACGAACAACACCGGTGCACCCCAAGGTGATGCACTAGGCCGAATGAACCCCTTATCAAGGAGCTTCTGAAGCTGCTCCTTCAATTCCTTTAGCTCCGCTGGTGCCATAAGATATGGTGGAATAGAAATAGGTTGAGTTCCTGGCACCAGGTCAATACCAAAATTAATATCCCTGTCAAGTGGCATGCCTGGCAGGTGTGACGACCCAAAGGGTCATCACCTATGTTATTACCCATCCCGTACTTCTGAGGTCTCAAAAACCTCATTTGTATTTGCCTCAATTTGTGTGTGCAGTCCGGGCGCGTACTCGGACATCTTAAATATGAAATTCTATTAAAAATACTAAGATTTGATATTAAAATAAATAAATTTGACTTCGGTCAACATTTTGGGTAAACAGACCCGGACCTGTGATTTGACGGTCCCGGAGAGTCCATAAGAAAATATGAGACTTGAGCGTATACCCGGAATCAAATTCCGAGGTCCCAAGCCCGAGAAATGAGTTTTTGAGTAAAATTGTTTTCTAAAAATATTTAAGGAAATTGAAAATGAAATATGATTAGAAAGTGATGGTATATGGCTCTTATTTTTGTTCCAGCACCCGGTACAGGTCTAATATAGGGTTTAAGCACTTTCTGTAAAGTTTGGCTGAAAACGGATTTTGTTTGATGTGTTTCGGACTTAAAATGGAAAATTTGATGTTTTATGAAATTTGATAGAATTCATGGATTTTGAGGCTTAATTCGATGTAGATGATGTTATTTTGGCAATTTGATTGCACGAATAAGTTCATAGGATGTTTTTGAGGTAGTGTGTATATTTGGTTTGGAGCCCCGAGGGCTCGGGTGAGTTTTGGATAGGCCACATATTGCATTTTTGAACTTGGAAATTTGCTGGTGCAACTGATTTGCAGGCTTCGCATTTGTGAAGCCAGCATCGCAAATGCCAGCCATTCATCGCAAATGCGAAGGTTCCCTTGCTGGCTAGGGATCGCAAATGCGACCATGTTGTTCGCAAATGCGAGTATGGGACCTTCGCAAATGCGACATTTCTGGTCGCACATGCGAAGTCCCTCCTTTTGCTCAGTGTTAGCAAATGCAAACTATACATCGGAATTACCATGTCAGGGGTGTTCGCAATTGCGAACCCCAGTTCGCAATTCCCATGCCAACCAGTGGCGTGCAGTGCACTAAAATCGAATTTTGACTCCATTTTTCATATTTTCTCAAACTCAAACACACTTAGGCGATTTTTCCAAGAACAAGACTTCTTCCAAATCATTTTTAGGTTGGCGTTTACTCAATTCTTTCAATCATTAACATCATTTAAGATGTTTTCATCTTAAAATCAAAGATTTCCATGGGTGAAAATTGGGTGTTTGGGGTAGAACTTAGGTTTTTCTAAAATTGGGATTTGAGAGGAGGATTGACCTCCAATTTGAGACTCTTATATGGCTAGACTTGTGAGAGTACGGGGGTTCTGAAAATACAAAAATTTACCCGACTCTGAGATGCTGGCCTGAGCGGCGTTTTGGTCATTTCACCAAATTTCGAGTCGTAAGCTTGGATTAAATAGTAGAATCAGTTGCATGAGAGGTTATTTACAGAATGAAATTTATTTGAATAGATTTGGGCCATTTGGAGTCGGATACTCGTGGTAAACGTGTGGTTTCGGGTTGATTGCTATACTTAGGACGCGAGGTAAGTGTTCGGTCTAACCTTAGCTTGAGGGAATAGGAGTTGAGTATTACTTGCTACTTGATAATTGTCAAATATGATGCATAGGCATGGTGACGAGTATCTATACATTGGTGTCTAGCATGATCGTGAGTCCTTATATCGCTAATATACTGATTTTGTGGTAATTTCCATGCTTAGTTGATGATTTCTATATGTTGTGAAGAATATGTGAAGGGAATTGTATTCTGTAAACTCTGTTGGAGCATTGGCTCAAATTGTGAAACGAATAGTGAATAAATATGAGATATTACATCTTGGGAGCATTGGCTCAAATTGTGAAACAAATAGTGAAGAAGTATGAGATATTCCATCTTTGGAGCATTGGCTCAAATTGTGAAATGAATAATGAAGAAATATGAGATATTACATGCTTTGGAGCATTGTCTCAAGTGATAGAGTAAATTATGAAATGAAAGTGAAAGAACGAGAAAGAGTTACTAAAGTATACCCTTGCCAGGATTTAATTGTTTAAGTGATTGTTCCCTTGCCGGGATTTAATTGTTGAATTATTGTTCCCTTGTCGGGATTTAATTATTTAATTGGTTGTTCCCTTTCCGGGATTTAATTGTTGAATTATTGTTCCCTTGCCGGGATTCCTATTCCTATTATGTTTACTCCCTTACCCTTGTTATTCCTATTAACCTTCGTGCCATGATCCCTATTAAAAGCATGAAGGTTAATGTCGTGCCATGATTCATATTAAATGCACGAAGGTTAATGACATGCCGATATAGTGAGGTAAAAGCACGAAGGGTGCTGCCGTGCACCTGTCTTAGTGAGAATGAGAGTAAAGCACGAAGGGTAATGCCGTGCACTTGTTTTGGTGAGTATGAGAGTAAAGCACGAAGGGTGATGCCGTGCACTTGTTTATTCCTTGTTGTTATTCTGATACTAGTCGGTTACCTTGTTCAGTTACTTAAATAAGTGTTTTACCCCTTTTGTACCCTGGCATGTTCTTCCCCTAATTGTACTTAACTGTTTACTTCCTGCCGTGATTTCTATTATAAATTATTTGAACTGCACTGGTTTATTTGGTAGTCTTGTTCTAGCCTCGTCACTACTTCGCCGAGATTAGGCTAGGCACTTAGTCTGTACATGGGGTCGGTTGTACTGATGCTACACCTGCACTTCTTTATGTTGCGCAAATTACGCAGCCGGACCTGGAGGACATCATTAGTGGGAGTGTCTTCCAGCTCATTATAGAGGCTTCGAGGTATACCCGCTGACGTTCGTGGGCCTTGGCGTCTCTTCCATCCCTTTGTCTTCGATTCTATCTTGTTCTTCCTTTAGTTTCAGAGGCAGAATTGTATTTCTTTTCAGACATGTATTTAGCATTCTTAGACAGTTCGTGAGTTAGTAACACCAGGTTTTGGGAACTTTTGCGTCGATGTATTGTAATTGTCTTTACTTAGCTTAAAACCGTATTTATTTTTGCTATTTAATATGCGAACTGATTTAGTTTATTCTGTTAGGATGAAGTTATTATGCTAGTTTAGCTATACACATTGGCTTGTCTAGTGGGTTCAACGTTAGACGCCATCACGGCCCGACGGTGGGGTTTCGGGGCGTGACAATTAGGTATCAGAGCCCTAGGTTTCTTAGGTCTCACAATTCACTGACAAACTTGTAGAGTCTGAGGGATCGGTACAGAGACGTCTGCACTTATCCCCAAGAGGTTTCAAGGTTAGGAATAACTTCACATTTCTTCTTCTCTGTCGTGCAGATGGCGAGAACGCGTGCTTCCTCATCTTCCGATCAGCAGCCCGATCCCCCTATTGCAGCTCCTGCGAGGGGCCGAGGCAGATCTAGGGCTCAGCCCAGAGCAGCAGCACCAGCGGAGAACCCACAGGTAGGTTTTGCCGGTGAGGTTCCTGCTCAGGCAGTTCCAGTTGACCGGCTCAGGTCCCGTAGGGGTTCATTGCCACCCAGGTTCTTCAGGATGCTCTGGTCCGTTTAGTGGGCCTTATGGAGTGCGTGGCTCAGGATGGTCTTCTCCCTACTGCACCAATCGTCTCTCAGGCTGGGGGAGGGACCCAGACTCCGGCTACCCGCACACTAGAGAAGCTAGCTCCTCAGTTCCAGACTCCAGCACCTCAGGCAGCTGGAGCAGCTCAGCCGGGTTTTGTGGCATAGACAGTTGAGGGGGCAGCCATGTCTCCCGATGCTTTGTGGAGGTTGGATCGGTTAACCAAGCTATTTTCTACTACATTTACTGGTGCATCATCAGAGGACCCCCAGGATTTCTTGGACAGTTGCTATGAGGTCCTTCGGAACATAGGTATTGTGGAGTCCAATGGAGTTGATTTTGTTACATTCCATCTTTCTGGTACCGCCAAGACTTGGTGGAGGTATTATTGCTTGACTAGGCCAGCTGGGTCTGCACCATTGACTTGGGCTCAGTTCTCCGAGTTGTTCATGGAGAAGTTTCTACCGGTTACTCAGAGGGAGGGTCTTCAGAGGCAGATTGAGCGCCTCCTGCAGGGGTCTACGATTGTTACACAGTATGAGACCAGGTTCATTACTTTGACCCGACATGCTATCATGATACTCCCCACTGATCGTGAGAGGGTGAGGAGGTTTACTGAGGGTATAGCTCGGCCTATTAGACTCCAGATGGACAGAGAGACAGGGACTGATATTTCATTCCAGGAGGCGCCCAATGTGGCCAGGAGCATTGAGAGGGTTTTATCACAGGGCAGTGGTCAGGGGTCTGATAAGAGACCTCACTATTTCGGTCAGTTCACTGGTGCCTCATCCAGAGGTAGAGATTCTTTTGGCAGGGGTCATTCTCCTAGGCCATTCCAGTCGGCGCTTCAGGTTACCCGCAGTGCACCATCAGTCCCTATCAGTGCACCGCGCTTCAGAGCTTCCAAGGTGGCTATTCTGGTCGACAGGGTCAGTTTCAGGGCCAACAACTTCAGTAGCAGAAGGCTTGTTACTCTTGTGGTTATGGAGGGCACATTGTTAGGTATTGCCCCCGAGCATCTGGTAGTTCTCAGCATTAGGGCTCTCGTACTATGATTCCCGCACCAGGCGCACCCCCACCCCCTCGACCAGCAAGGGGTGGACGTCGAGGTGCTAGAGGTGGAGGTCAGACTCATAGAGGTGGAGGACAGGCCACGGGAGGTAGAGGTCAGGCCACAGTAGGTTGACCCAGGGATGATCAGATCTGAGGGGCTTAGCCCCGGTGCTATGCTTTTCCTGCCAGGCCTGGTGCCGAGAGGCTTCGGTGTTATTTGATCAGGGTTCTACATTCTCCTATGTATCTTCATACTTTTCCCCTTATTTGAGTATGCCTCATGATTCCTTTAGTACTGCTGTGCATGTGTCTACACTAGTGGGCGATTCTATAGTGGTAGATCAAGTCTATCGTGCTTGCTTAGTAGACATTGGTGGTCTGGAGACTCAGGTTGATCTTTTGCTTCTGGATATGGTTGACTTCGATGTTATATTGGGGATGGATTGGTTATCCCCCTATTATCTTATTCTAGACTGTCATGCCAAGACAATGACCTTTGCTTTGCGAGGGGTGCCTCGTTTGGAGTGGAAAGGAACTCCTAGTCATTCTTATGGTAGCGTTATTTCTTATATGAAGGCTCAACGCATGGTCAGGAAGGGTTGTTTGGCCTATCTGGCCTATGTTCGTGATTCTAGCGCCGAGGTTCCTTCCCTGGAGTTGGTGCCCGTGGTTCGTGAGTTTGCACAGGTTTTTCCTGCTGACCTGCCAGGTATGCCACCCGACAGGGATATTAATTTTTTTTATTGAGTTAGCTCAGGGCAGCCAACCTATTTCTACTCCACCGTATCGTGTGGCCCCGTCAGAGTTGAAGGAGTTGAAAGATCAGTTGCAGGATTTGTTGGATAAAGGCTTTATTAGGCCTAGTGTCTCTTCTTGGGGTGCTCCAGTATTGTTTGTTAAGAAGAAATATGGCTCGATGAGGATGTGTATTGACTACTGGTAGTTGAATAAGGTTACTATTAAAAACAAGTATCCGTTGTCGAGGACTGATGATTTATTTGACCAGCTTCAGGGTGCTTCAGTTTTTTCCAAGATTGACTTGGGATCTGCTTACCATCAATTGAGGATTTGGGTGTCCGATGTCCTTAAGATAACTTTCTGCACTCGTTATAGGCATTATGAGTTCTTGGTGAAGTCATTTGGGCTGAAAAATGCCCCCGCTGATTTTATGGAGTTGATGCACCGAGTGTTCAGGCCTTATTTGGACTCGTTCGTGATAGTCTTCATTGATGATATATTGATATACTCCCGCAGTCAGGAGGAGCATGAGCAGCATCTCAGAGTGGTTCTTAAGACTCTGAAGGATAGTCAGCTTTATGCAAAGTTTTCGAAGTGCGAGTTTTGGTTGAGTTCAGTTGCATTCCTGGGTCATGTCGTGTCAGCAGAGGGTATTCGGGTTGACTCGAAGAATATTAGGCAGTCAAGAACTGGCCTAGACCAGCATCAGCTACAGAGATTCAGAGTTTCTTGGGATTAGCAGGCTATTATCGTCGGTTCGTGGAGGGTTATCATCTATTGCAGCCCCGATGACTAGGTTGACCCAGAAGGGTGCCCAGTTCAGATGGTCGGACGAGTGTGAGTCAAGCTTTTAGAGGATCAAGACAGCTCTGACTACGGCACCGGTGTTGGTTTTGCCCACAGGTTCAGGGCCTTATACAGTCTATTGCGATGCTTCCCGTATTGGGCTTGGTGCAGTGTTGATGCAGGATGGCAAGGTCATTTCTTATGCTTCGAGGCAGTTGAAAATTCATGAGAAGAACTATCCAGTGCATGATTTGGAGTTGGCAGCCATTGTCCACGCATTGAAGATTTGGAGGCACTATCTGTATGGCGTGGCATGTGAGGTGTTCACGGATCATAAGAGTCTTCAGTACCTGTTCAAGCAAAAGGAGTTAAATTTGAGGCAGAGAAGGTGGTTGGAGCTGTTGAAAGATTATGATATTACCATTTTATATTACCCGAGGAAGGCCAATGTGGTGGTCGATGCTTTGAGTAGGAAGTCAACTAGTATGGGCAGTCTTGCTTTTATTCCGGTAAGTCAGAGGCCGCATGCTTTGGATGTTCAGGCTTTGTGAGGTTGGATATTTCTGAGCCTAGTCGAGTGTTGGCTTGTATGGTCGCCCGTTCTTCATTATTAGAGCATATCCATGATCGGCAGTTTGATGATCCCCATTTGTGTGTCCTTAGACACATGGTGCAGCAGAGGTGCCAAGAAAGTGACCTTAGATGATGATGGTGTTCTGAGATTATAGGGGTGAGTTTGTGTGCCAAATGTTGATGGGATTCGAGAGTTGATTTTAAAGGAGGCCCATAAATCCCGGTACTCTATTTATCCGGGCGCCGGGAAGATGTATCAGGATTGCGGCAACATTATTGTTGGCATAGAATGAAGAAGGATATTGTGGCATATGTGGTGCAATGTTTGAATTGTCAACAGGTTAAATATGAACATCAGTGGCCTGGTGGTTTATTTAAGAGGATTGATCTTCCCGAGTGGAAGTGGGAGAGGATCACTATGGACTTCATTAGTGGACTTCCGTTTACCCGGAAGAAGTTCGATGCAGTTTTGGTCATTGTTGATAGGCTGAACAAGTAAGCGCATTTCCTTCCTGTGGCACTCTCCTATTCATCCGAGAGGTTAGCTGAGATCTATATCCGGGAGATTGTTCACCTTCATGGTGTGCCCGTATCTATCATTTCGGACCGGGGCGCGCAGTTTACCTCGCGTTACTAGGGAGCAGTTCAGCGAGAGTTAGGCACCCAGGTGGAGTTGAGTACAACATTTCATCCCCAGGATAGACGGACAGTTCGAGCGGACTATTCAGTTATTGGTGTATACGCTCAAAGCTTGTGTTATTGACTTTGGAGGATCATCGGATCATTTCTTGCCTTTAACAGAGTTAGCCTACAACAACAACTACCAGTCGAGCATCCAGATGGCTCCTTATGAGGCTTTATACAGTAGGCGGTGTCGATCTCCGGTTGGATAGTTTGAGCCGGGAAAGGCTCGGTTGTTGGGTACAGATTTGGTTCAGGAGGCCTTAGACAAGGTCAGGATCATTCGGGATAGGCTTCGTGCTGATCAATACAGGAAAAAGAGTTACGCGGATCGCAAGGGTTGAGATGTGGTTTTCATGGTTGGTGAGCGAGTGTTGCTCCGAGTGTCGCCTATGAAGGGCGTAATGAGATTTGGGAGGAAGGGCAAGCTTAGCCCTAGGTTCGTTGGCCCGTTTGAGATTCTTGATCGTGTGGGAAAGGTGGCTTATAGACTTGCATTGCCTCCTAGCTTATCAGCCGTACCTCCAGTTTTTCATGTCCCCATGCTTCAGAGGTATCACGGCGATCCAGCCCACATGTTAGATTTCAGCACTGTCCAGTTGGACAAGGACTTATCTTATGAGGAGTAGCTGGTGGCTATTCTGGACCGGCATGTTCATCAGTTGAGATCCAAGAGTTTCCCTCATGTTCATGTTTAGTGGAGAGGTCAGCCTCCAGAGGCATCGACCTGGGAGTCCAAGTCCGATATGCGGAGTCGTTACCCTCATTTATTTCCCGACTCAGGTACTTCCTTCTTCTGTCCGTTCGAGGACGAACTGTTGTTTTAGAGGTAGAAAATGTGACGACCCAAAGGGTCATCACCTATATTATTACCCATCCCGTACTCCCGAGGCCTTGAAAACCTCATTTGTATTTGCCTCGATTTGCATGCGCAGTCCGAGCGCGTAACCGGACAGCTTAAATATGAAATTCTGTGAAAATGCTAAGATTTGATATTAAAATGAATAAATTTGACTTCAGTAAACATTTTGTGTAAACGAACCCGGACCCATTATTTGATGGTCCCGGAGGGTCCATAGGAAAATATGGGACTTGGTCGTATGCCCGAAATCGAATTCCGAGGTCCCAAGCCCGAGAAATGAATTTTTGAGTAAAATTGTTTTCTGAAAATATTTAAGGAAATTAAAAATGAAATTTGATTAGAAAGTGATGGTATCGGGCCCGTATTTTGGTTCTGGCACCCGGTACAAGTCTTATATAGGGTTTAAGCACTTTCTGTAAAGTTTGGTTGAAAACGGATTTCGTTTGACGTGTTTCGGATTTAAAATGGAAAATTTGATGTTTTATGAAATTTGATAGAATTCATGGATTTTGAGGCTTAATTCGATGTATATGATGTTATTTTGGCGATTTGATTGCACGGATAAGTTCATAGGATGTTTTTGAGGTAGTGTGTATATTTGGTTTGGAGCCCCGAGGGCTCGGGTGAGTTTTGGATAGGCCACAAATTGCATTTTTGAACTTGTAAACTTGATGGTGCAACTGATCTGCAGGCTTTGGATTTTCGAAGCCAGCATCGCAAATGCTATCCATTCATCGCAAATACGAAGGTACCCTTGCTGGCCAGGGATCGCAAATGCGACCATGTTGTTCGCAAATGCGAGTATGGGACCTTCGCAAATGCGAGATTTCTGGTCGCAAATGAGAAGTCCCTCCTTTTGCTCAGTGTTCGCAAATGCGAACTATACATCGCAATTACCATGTCAGGGGTGTTCGCAATTGCGAACCCCTAGTTTGCAATTCCCATGCCAACCAGTGGCCTGCAGTGCACTTAAACTGAATTTTGACTCCATTTTTCATATTTTCTCAAACTGAAACACACTTAGGCGATTTTTCCAAGAACAAGACTTCTTCCAAATCATTTGTAAGTTGGTTTTTACTCAATTTTTTCAATCATTAACATCATTTAACGTGTTTTCAACTTAAAATCAAAGATTTCCATGGGTGAAAATTGGGTGTTTGGGGTAGAACTTAGGTTTTTCTAAACTGGGGGTTTGAGTGGGTGATTCACCTCCGATTTGAGAGAATCTTATATTTCTAGACTCGTGAGAGTACGAGGGTTCTGAAAATGTAAAATTTACCCGACTCCGAGATGTTGGCCTGAGGGGCATTTTGGTCATTTCACCAAATTTCACGCTGTAAGCTTGAATAATAGTAGAATAAGTTGCATGAGATTTTATTTACGGTATGAAATTTGTTTGAATAGATTTTGGGCCTTTTGGAGTCGGATACTCGTGGCAAACGTGTGGTTTCGGGTTGATTGCTATACTTCGGACTTGAGGTAAGTGTTCGGTCTAACCTTAGCTTGAGGGAATAGGAGTTGAGTATTATTTTCTACTTGCTAATTGTGAAATACGATGTATAGGCACGGTGAAGAGTATCTATACATTGGCGTTAAGCATGACCGTGAGTCCTTATATCGTGAATATACTGATTTTGTTGTAATTTCCATGCTTAGTTGATGATTTCTATATGTTGTGAAGAATATGTGAAGGTAATTGTATTCTGTATACTCTGTTGGAGCATTGGCTCAAATTGTGAAACGAATAGTGAATAAATATGAGATATTACATCTTTGGAGCATTGGCTAAAATTGTGAAACGAATAGTGAAGAAATATGAGATATTACATCTTTGGAGCATTGGCTCAAATTGTGAAATGAATAATGAAGAAATATGAGATATTACATCCTTTGGAGCATTGGCTCAAGTGATAGAGTAAATTATGAAATGAAAGTGAAAGAAAGAGAAAGAGTTACTAAAATATACCCTTGCCGGGATTTAATTGTTTAAGTGATTGTTCACTTGTCGGGATTTAATTGTTGAATAATTGTTCCCATGCCGGGATTTAATTGTTTAATAGGTTGTTCCCTTTCTGGGATTTAATTGTTGAATTATTTTCCCCTTGCCGGGATTCCTATTCCTATTATGTTTACTCCCTTGCCCTTGTTTGTGATTTCTGTTTGGGTGAGGAAGAGTGTTAAAGCACGAAGGGTGATGTCGTGCACTGTTTTCTATTGTAAGGAAGAGTGTAAAGCACGAAAGGTTGATGCCTTTCCATGATCCCTATTAAAAGCATGAAGGTTAATGCCGTGCCATGATTCATATTAAAAGCACGAAGGTTAATGCCGTGCCGATATAGTGAGGTAAAAGCACGAAGGGTGATGTCGTGCACCTGTCTTAGTGAGAATGAGAGTAAAGCACGAAGGGTAATGTCATGCACTTGTTTTGGTGAGTATGACAGTAAAGCACGAAGGGTGATGTCGTGCACTAGTTTATTCCCTGTTGTTATTCTGATACTAGTCAGTTACCTTGTCCTATTACTTAAATAAGTGTTTTCCCCTTTTGTACCCTGGCATGTTCTTCCCGTAATTGTACTTAACTGTTTACTTCCTGCCGTTATTTCTATTATAAATTATTTTAACTGCACAAGTTTATTTTGTAATCTGGTTCTAGCCTTGTCACTACTTCGTCGAGGTTAGGCTAGGCGCTTACTCAGTACATAGGGTCGGTTGTACTGATGCTACACCTGCACTTCTTTATGTTGTGCATATTACGCAGCCGGACCCGGAGGACATCATTAGTGGGAGTGTCTTCCAGCTCATTATAGAGGCTTCGAGGTGTACCCGCTGGCGTTCGTGGGCCTTGGCGTCTCTTCCATCCCTTTGTCTTCGATTCTATCTTGTTTTTCCTTTAGTTTCAGAGGCAAACATTTTATTTCCTTTCAGACTTGTATTTAGCACTCTTAGACAGTTCGTGAGTTAGTGACACCAGGTTTTGGGAAATTTTGTGTCGATGTATTGTAATTGTCTTTACTTAGCTTAAAACCGTATTTATTTCCGCTGTATAATTTGCGAACTGATTTAGTTTATTCTGTTAGGATGAAGTTATGATGCTAGTTTAGCTATACATGTTGGCTTTTCTAGCGGGTTCAACGTTAGACGCCATCACGGCCCGACAGTGGGGTTTCGGGGCGTGACAATAGGTATGCAGGAAACACATCCGGAAAATCATGGACCACAGTAAGTGAATCAATAGAGGGATTCTCACCACCGACATCCATCACAAAGGTCAAATAAGATAAACACCCTTTCTCAACCATCCGCTGAGCCTTCAGGTATGAAATCACCCTCCTAGGCATATACTCGGAAGAACCTCTCCACTCTACCCTCGGACACCCCGACATAGCTAAGGTCACGGTCTTAGCGTGACAATCAAGAACTGCATGGCATGGAGATAACCAATTCATGCCCAATATCACGTCAAAATCGACCATGCTGAGTAATAGTAGGTCCACTCGGGTCTCCAGACCCCCAATAGATATAATGCACGACCGATACACACGGTCTACAAAAATAGTATCGCCCACCGGAGTCAACACATGAACAGAGGTGACTAGAAACTCACGGGGCATATCTAGAAAACTGGAAAATTATGAAGAAACATAGGAATATGTGGAACCAGGGTCAAATAAAGCCAAGGCATCACGGCAACAGACTAAAAAAATACCTGCAATCACGGCATCTGAGGCCATAGCATCCGGCCTGGCTGTAAATGCATACATGCGAGCCTGACCTCCCCATGCTCGACCTCCCCCTCTAGGGCCGCCTCTGGCTGACTGACCACCACCCCTGGCTGCCTGGGCGGGTGGTGAAGTTACTGGAGCTGAAGTCGTGGGCTGGCCCCTCTGCTGAGAAGATCCACCAGAATGGCGAGGACACTGCGTCCACCCGTGCCCAAACTCTCCACACTCAAAACAACTCCCTGGAGCTGGAGGCGGGGACTGATAGAAACCCCTAGCACCCGTACGACCACTGGAAGACTCCTGCATACAAGAATTCTGAACTGGAGGTGCTCGAGCTGCACTCTGAGCTGGGAGGGCACCAAATGAAGTACGACCTGACTGAGGACCACGGGGACACTGCCTTGAAGAGGCACCACTATATGCTGGGCGGCCTGACTGAGAAGGCCTAAATGAACGACCTCTACCCTGCTGAAACTGTCCCCTGAAGGGAGAACCACTGGAATTACCCGAACCACGAGGCCTCTTGGCCTTCCTCTCCTCCCTCTCCTGGCGGCGAATAGACTCAATATCTCGAGCTATGTCAACAACCTGCTCGAATTAAGCACCTGATACTCTCTCCCGAGTCATAAACAACTGAAGCTGATAAGAAAGACCATCTACAAACCTCCTCACCCTCTCCCTATCAGTAGGGATAATCTCAGAAGCATGCCTAGCCAACTCGGAAAATCTCATCTCGTACTGAGTGACTGATAACTCTCCCTGGCACAGTTACTCAATCTGCCTACGTTGCTCCTCTCTGTGGGACTGAGGAACATACTTCTCCAAGAAGATCGTAGAGAAATGCTGCCAGGTAAAAGGGGCTGAACCAACTGGTCTACGCCTCTCGAAAGACTCCCACCAGGTAAAGGTAGCACCCGCAAACTGGAATGTCACAAACGAGACCCCACTGGTCTTTAGAATACCCGCGGTGCGCAGTATCCTTGGGCACCTATCTAGAAATCCATGGGCATCCTCACCCTCTGTACCGCTGAAAGTCGGAGGCTGAAGTATGCTAAATCTCTCCAACCTGCGCTGCTCGTCCTCAGGCATAGCAGGGACCACATAATCCTGAATCGGAGCATTTGGCTGAGCTGGGGCTGCTCTCGGTGCCTGAATACCCAGTGCATCCTGCTCAAGTGCCTGGGCAGCTGGAGTCTGGTTGCCTCTCCCGGCCTGAGCTGTGGTGGCAGAAGAAGACATGGCAATGGCGTGAGCCAAATCAGTGCATACTGACAATATCTGAGACAAGGTCTCCTAAAGACCCGGAATAACCATAGGCACTGCTAGTGCCTGAGCCTGTCGCGCTGGGACACCATCGGCGGGAACCTTTCATGATCGGTAGGGGGATCCTGAGGTACTGCCCCGACTGCTGCGCGGGCTGGCCCCTACCTCCACCACGGCCTCGACCGCTTGCTGGTATAGCCGGTGACTTGTCACTCTAATCGGTATGGCGTTTCCTCACCATCTATGAGAGAATGAAACAACGTAGGTTCAGATTTCAAGAATCAATAGGTGTGCACGAAAGAGTTCAAGAAAGATAGAAATGTTTCCTAAAAGTTTGGCAGCCTCTCGAAGATAAGTACAGACGTCTCCGTACCTATCCGCAAGACTCTATTAAACCTGCTCATGACCGTTGAGTCCTATGTAACCTAGGGCTCTGATACCAAACTGTCACGACCCCAAATCCTAGCTGGCCGTGATGGCGCCTATCGTGGAACTAGGCTAGCCGACTACCGCATGTTCGTAATTTCTTTTGAAAATCCCATTTAAATTTCAAGCATTTCATAAAATATACAGAAAATTACTTAATATAATAGGCCAATTTTATACAGTAGTGCCATCCCCAAAACCCAGAGCCAACATGTTATGAGTATCTAGTGAAAAAAGCCAAAATAAAATATTATAATACAAAGACTCCGAATCGAAGCTAAATACAACAGAAAGGGAAAACAGAGATGCTGCGGACGCTGAACAACTACCTATATATCCCACGATCCGGCTCCCCTGTGAAATGAAGGCTAATGCTCGATATCTGCTCCTGAATCTGCACACAGAGGTGCAGGGAGTAATGTGAGTACGCCTACTCAGTAGTAATGGAAATAAATCAAGTCTAAGTAGCAAGGAAACACATAAAAAAAATCCATGCCATCAAGTCACAATATACACATCCTTACTTTCCAATAGTATAACATAGATGTACGAAATCATTATGCCTTAAAAATCCACTTCATAAAAAGTCCTTTAAAGAATACTTTCACGCCCCGAAATCCCACCATCGGGCCGTGATGGCGTCCAACGCTGAACCCGCTAGACAAGCCAACGTACATAGATAAACTAGCATATTAACACCACTTTAATAGTATAAACTAAACAGTTCACAGTTTAACATCGGAAATAAATATGGTTCCAAGCTAAACAAGGACAATATAATACAACAACGCGTAAGCTTTCCCAAAACCTGGAGTAACAAACTCACGAACTGTCTATAAGGGTGCTAAATACAAGTCTAAAAGGAAATACATGTCTGCCTCTGAAACTAGAGGAAAAATAAGACAGATTTGAAGACAAAGGGGATGGAAGACACGCCAACGCCTACGAACGCCAGCGGGTATACCTTGAAGCCTCTATGATAAGCCGGAAGACACTCCCATTAATGATGTCCTCCGGGTCCAGCTGCGGAAGCTGCACAACATAAAGAAGTGCAGGTGTAGCATCAGTACAACCGACCCCATGTACTGGTAAGTGCCTAGCCTAACCTCGGCGAAGTAGTGACGAGGCTAGAACCGGACTACCAAATAAACGTGTGCAGTGCAAATAAATAGATATACATATATACAACGGATGAGAAATACAGGGAGAAACAATTAATAAAGGTAGGGGAACATGCTGTGGGGAGATAAATGTTTCATATAAGAAATCTCAATAAGGAAAAGAACAACAAAGCCAACATATCAATAAGGACAGGAAATCACAAACTTGCACAGCATCACCCTTCGTGCTTTAACTCTCGTTCTCACTATGCAATGTATAATGTAATCAATGTAAATCATGGCACGTCATCACCCTTTGTGCTTTTACTCTCGTCCTCACTACGAAATGTATAATGTAATCAATGTAAATCATGGCACGGCATCACCCTTCGTGCTTTTACTCTCTTTCCTCACTATGCAATGTATAATGTAATCAATGTAAATCATGGCACGACATCACCCTTCGTGCTTTTACTCTCTTTTCTCATAATATAATCAATGAACATCGGTACGGAATGGTACATCATATGACACGCCATCACCCTTCGTGCTTTACACTCTTTCCTCACAATGTCAAACAATGCACGGCATCACCCTTCATGCTTTAGCACTCTTCCTCACACAAACAACAATCACAAACAAGGGCAAGGGAGTAAACATAATAGACATAATAACCCCGGGAAGGGAACAATATTAAACAGTGCACGACATCACCCTTCGTGCTTTAACACTCTTCCTCACAATATCAAACAGTGTGCGACATCACCCTTCGTGCTTTAACACTCTTCCTCACCCAAACAGCAATCACAAACAAGGGCAAGGAAGTAAACATAATAAAATAGAAATCCCGGTAAGGGAACATAAATTAAACAATTTAAATCCCGGCAAGGGAACAATATCAACAATTAAATCCCGACAAGGGAACAATAACAGTAACCCCAATATCCCAACAGGGGAGACAACACAAAAGCAAAAATGAACCGGCAAGGGTATATTTCAGTAGCTCCTTCTCTTTCTTCCACTTCATTTCATAATTCACTCTATTTCTTGAGCCAATGCTCCAAAGGGTACAATTATCTCATATACCTTCATTGTTCGTGTTACAATTTGAAACAATGCTCCAACGGAGTTTAAAGATTACAATTCCCTTCACATATTCTTCACAACATATAGAAATCATCAATAAGTATGGAAATTACCACAAACTCAGAATATTCACAATATAAGGACTCACAGTCATGCTAGACACCAATGTATAGATACTCGTCACCATGCCTATACATCGTATTTGACAATTAGCAAGTAGCAAATTATACTCAACTCCTATTCCCTCAAGCTAAGGTTAGACCAAACACTTACCTCGGATCCCAAGTATAGCAATCAACCCTCTAACACCACATTTCCTTTAGAATTCAACTTCGGAATGGTATTATCTAGACATAATCAACTCAAGTATATCAATAAGGATTCAAGGATTCAATTGCATGGCCTAATTATCCATTTCCTAGCATTATTTCAAATTTATCAAAATTTGACCCCAGGCCCGCTTGCTCAGATTCTTGCAATTCTCGAAGGGAACACTCACCCAAAGCTTAAGGATAATAAATATACGATTTTTACTTGTTTTAATGACCAAATTCACAGAAAATTCTAAGGTGATCACAAGTTCTAGGTTACTGCCCATTTTCTTGAAATTTTGCACTAGTTTATGTGGTTAATTAAGCTAAGATGCATGCATGAAACTAATTTACGGGTGGAATTTACTAAACTTAGAAGACCCGGTCGAAAGCTCTCAAAAATGGTGGAAATAGCCTAAGGGAGAAGGTGAGAAATCAATAAAATGGGTTTAAAACTCGTACTTAAACTCACTGCCTGAACAGTGATCGCACCTGCGATGCCTGGGACAGCACCTGCGGTCTCGCACTTGCGAGAAGAACCTCGCACCTGCGGAATTGGGCTGGGGAGGGGGGGGGTCTGGGATCGCACCTGCGAAGTGGAGACCGTACCTGCGGTCTCGCACTTGCGATAAAAATCTCGCACCTGCGAGGGCTGGCCAGGCCACTGGTGGTCGCACCTGTGATGCCTCGGACTGCGCCTGCGGTCTCGCACCTGCGATGATGGGCAACCGCACCTGCGGTCACACCAGAGCAGGTGCACCAACAGCCTTGTTTGCTGGTTTTTAGCCCCGCTAGGTGCCTGGAAGGCACCTGGGCCCACACGAGCCCTAATCTGAATATACCAACGAGTTCCAAATCATAATACGGTCTCGCTCGAGCCTCCGCAACACTCAAAACATCGCTAAAACTCGAAATCACACCCCCAAACCTCAAGAATCTAACTTAGGAAATTTAAGTTTTCTAACTTGCTAACAACGTGCAAAACTGACCTATACATCTTGAAATGATACCAAATTTCACAGATAACCCACATAACATCCTACGAACTTGACCGTGTGATAAAATCGCCAAAACAACATCATACACGTCAAATTAAGCCTCAAAGTCCATGAATCCTATCGAATTTCATAAAACATCAAATTTTAAATTTTAAGTCTGAAACACGTCAAACGAAATCCGATCTCAACCAAACTTTACAGAAAGTGCTTAAATAATGTATAAGACATGTACCAGGCGCCAGAACCAAAATACGGGCCCGATACCATCACGCTTTAATCAGAGTTCATTTTCAATTGCCTTAAATATTTCCAGAAAACAATTTTTACTCAAAAATTCATTTCTCGGGCTTGGGACCTCGGAATTAGATTCCGGGCATATGCCCAAGTCCCATATTTTCCTACGGACCCTCCGATACCGTCAAATCACGGGTCCGGGTCCGTTTACCCAAAATGTTGACCGATGTCAAATTTATTCATTTTAATATCAAATCTTAGCATTTTCACAGAATTTCATATTTTAGCTGTCCGGTTACGTGCCCGGACTGCGCATGCAAATCGAGGCAAATACAAATCAGGTTTTCAAGGCCTCGGGAGTACAAGATGGGTAATAACATAGGTGACGACCCAAAGGGTCGTCACATTCTCCACCTCTAAAACAACAGTTCGTCCTCGAACAGACAGAAGAAGGAAGTGTCTGAGTCGGGAAATAAATGAGGGTAACGACTCCGCATATCGGACTCGGACTCCCAGGTCGATGCCTCAGGAGGCTGACCTCCCCACTAAACATGAACATAAGGGAAACTCTTGGATCTCAACTGATGAACCTGCCGGTCTAGAATAGCCACCGGCTGCTCCTCATAAGATAAGTCCTTGTCCAACTGGACAGTGCTGAAATCTAACACGTGGCTGGATCACCGTGATACCTCCTAAGCATGGACACGTGAAAAACTGGATGTACAGCTGATAAGCTAGGTGGCAATGCAAGTCTATAAGACACCTCTCCCACTCGATCAAGAATCTCAAACGGGATAATGAATATAGGGCTAAGCTTGCCCTTCTTCGCAAATCTCATCACGCTCTTCATAGGCGACACTCGGAGCAATACTCGCTCACCAACCATTGTGAACAACTATTTTTTGACCACACCCAAATTCTATACTATTTTTTGCTATAAA
>ML486208.1:0-12734 GCA_005239535.1 Nicotiana rustica
CCACATCATTTGACTTTTCAGAGCTTGCATATCACGTCTTGTCTCTTAAAGCTTCCTCTGCACGTTACGTATTACCACAAACCCACCGCCGTTTCAAAATTCTTCAGAACCCATTTCTCCCCCCCTCCCATTATTAGCCCTTCCATCCATAAAACCCTCTCACTCCCAAAGTTCTGAACCATTATCTCTTATTGAATATCTGTATTGTGTTCAGAACCATCTACCACTTCTCTCACCATGGCCGACGAACAATCGTCTCCTTCTCCTGCCAACAACACCACTCCCACGTCTCCACCTTCCTTAGCATCACCCCCAGAAACCCATTCCTCCACTACCCCTGATACCAATGTACTCACACATGTTTCCTCTTCATCTCCTATCCCCCTTGTTCCTTCGTCAAACCCTACCTCACTTCCAAGTGTTGAAACTTCTGATTCCCCAAATGTTAATCCTACTTCTCCTCCTCTTTCTGATCAAACCAAAGAAAATTTGGAAAATGCTACCCTTCAGGCGTTAGAGGTCTTTGAGGAAGATCCCGATCAGTAATTGAACTCCTCCATCCTGGACTCAGTGGCTCACATGGAGTCCCCTGAAAAGGAAGAAGCAGAAAATATCAAGGCTATCGATGTTGAAAGCCTTACGAGTGAAGGAGCCTCTCTTCTGCCTGAATATCAGGGGGAAGAAACTCCATTTTGGGGGGATGAAGAAACCATGGTACTCTTTGAATCTCCAGTTCATGAAAAATCCCCTGAAAAACCTGATGAAGAATCTGTGTCTCCTCCTAAGGAACCAAGTCTGGAGCCTGGTTTCTCCACCAAGCCATTGGAGTCCATTCTACCTATTGAGGTACCATTTGTTGAGGATGATGAGGATGACATGGTTCTTAGTGCCCATTTTAAAATACGAAAGACATCAGTCACTCCTGAGTCTTCTTCCAAGAGACCAACTACCAGGTTGTAAAAAAAAGATGCTTTTGAGTCTGCTTTGCAGAAGAGTAAGAGGAGCAGTAAGAAAAAGAAGAAGAGATTGATGAAAAAGGGAAAAGTTGTGATTGATAAAAACATTACAGTGGTTGAGGTTGATGAAGATGACATAGAGGAACCTAGTTCTTTAGTGAAAAGATCTACGAAGGTACAAAAATCTGTGGTTGATGCTTCCAAGGAAGCTGTTGAAAAACAAAGTGAAACATCTGTGAAGAGTGGTGGTAAATCTAAGAAGGTTGTGGTTGAGGAAGATCTGTCTGAAGGTGATACTTTGGTTGNAAGAGATTGAATTTACAGTAATCTTACCATCGTGTAAAACACACATCTAATGCAGACCTTGAGTGAGGGGACGAAAACACTTCTCAACGACGTAATTCCTTTGCAACATGAATCATGTATGGTCTATCTTCACCCTTCGAGAGCGTAAATCTCTTAACAAGATCTAAGTAGTCATCCAATAGTAGTTGAATATCAATTTCACGCCCTTCGGCCAAAATGGCAGGATCCACTATATCCATTACATTACACTCTTCAATATTGGATTCGGCGCAGTTGTTGGGTCATTGTTCGTAATCTTTCATGTTTCCATCAATCATACTCACTTTCTTTCCGGTTAATAGTTGGAAGAGAAGAACTCCGAAGTTGTAGATGTCAATCTTTTGAGTAGCAATTCCCGAGACAACATATTCAGGATCTATATACCAAAATGATCCGCAAACAACATCTTCTACTTCCAATTCTCCTGGAGTATGAGAAGTTCATTAGTTTGGAAACACTGTTATTCTGATATATAATCACATTCGATGGTTGTATATCTCTATGGATGATTGGTGTAGTAAATTCGCTATGGATATTGTTTACCTTGAAAATGGTAATTACAATTATATTTGATTTTGTGGTTCTAAAAATACGTGATCTATTTTAATACCGGTTATTGAGAAAATATATGCTAAGTGAGAGGTGGGAAAACGAAATAAAAGCGAAGGATAACAAGATTATGCAAACCGAACAGTAGAGAGACAGGTGTCGAGGTTGGTCTGAATGTATCTCGAGGTCAAGCTCAGGGGCTCGATAATGGGCGAACGAAAGTGATTTGACAGTTTCGAAGGCCTCTAAGATGGCCTTTTTATGACCAATAATGAGCAATGAATGAAGAACAATTAATGAATACAATAAATGAAAGACAGTATATCAATGAGACAATTGTAAAGAATGTTTGAGTTAAAGGGCAGAGAATGTTCTTAGTCTTGTGTATTGAGTATCATGTGTGTTAAAAAGTGACAAGGGTCCCCTTTATATATGAGGGGGAATATCAACATAGTACATGTGTAATTAATGCAAAGAGAGATGACTGGTACAGCCATTTAATGCCACAGTACGGGCTTGTACTATTTTGTGTATTTTGTCAGCTTTAACCACGTGCCCTTTGGGAATTTCTCGCCTTTCCACGTTGATCTTTGATGTGCACTGCATCGAGGTCAAGGGCCTCCGATATGCCCCTTCTATGCCAAAACTCAAACCTTCGAGCCTTTCGAGCGTCGTAATAACTGTATAATCGGGATCTCCAATTTTAGCCGTATAGAGATAGTCCCCGCGTTTCTTAGAATGAAGTGATAAGAAATGGTCTTGACTTTTTGCCTCTTTGACACCCCTATTATGACGTCAGTCCCTTCAGAGCATTAAATGATGTGACATAAAAAGTTGCACAGAGATCGATGTCATAGGTTCGACCCTTCCGCTTCAAGCATGCCCAAAGGGCCTCTATAAATACTCAAATCTCTTGCCTTTTCATAATTTTGCATCTTCTTCATCTTCTCAAAACCTTTAAATCCTGACTAAGTGTTTTCCAATCTTATCTTCTGTATGTGTTTATTTCTTCGTCTTCTTACTTCAAAACTCGATTGTAATCATGGCAATAACTTCCAAAACGGTTCCACAAAAAAGGGGAGGCGCTTCTTCATCACGCCCGTCTAAGGGCAAGTCAAAAACTCCTCCTACCATCGAGCAGTGCATCCCTGGCCCTTTCTATACCATTTATGACTTCACAATTGAAAAACCCCCTTCTACACCGGGACAATGCGAGCCCATGTCCCGATACATAAGTGTAGTATCGGATATAAAGTGGGTACACTTGACTGATGTTGGGGGGAGGCGGCCCGAGTACAGATCCCTACAGCTGACGAAAGCATAGTCACGCATAAGGTTGGCTTTCTCAGTGTATATACATACCCCTTTAACTTAGGCCCCGTCGATTCTTCTTCTCAACCGATTGACCCGGTGATTCTTGATTTGTTTCATCAATACCGAGTGACACTCGGTCAGATCTATCCTTCTTTTTGGAGGATCGTATATATATTTTCGACATATTTCCAACATGGTCGAGGGAATGACTTTCACCCTCGACCATCTGATCAGGTTGTACAACCCTCACCTCTTCCGCGGGGGCCTAATTAAACTACACCGCCGATCCACCATGGCATTCATTGCCTGCATCGACAAGGATAAAGATCGGGGATGGATGATCCGATTTGTTAGAATTAAAACTTGGGACGTCATCCCCGCTGATAGCTTCCGTTCCCAGAGGAATGAAACATGAAACGTAAGTATCCCGATATTGATTATGCTTTACCACCTTTTTTTTTTCTACTGGTTCTGAATACTCTTTCTTTCGATTGTGTAGCCACTGTTTGGTTCCCCGGCGTGGTCCAGGACATTCTGGGGTGGATCAGGCTTTTGGACTCCGCCTTTCCATATAACAAACGCGTATGGTGTGAGCTGGCTAGAACAAGGTGGCAAGCAAAGAACCACGTTATGCTCTTGTTGCTATTGTTTTCTCATTCTTTGTAAGAACTTTTGAAGGTGATGTTTTTTGATATAACACGTTTGTGCAGGCCTCGGTGAAGGCGTGTTGATGAGACCTCATCCACCTGGTGAGGAAGAGGCTCCAAAGACCGCCAAGGATAAGAAAAGGAAAAAGGAGGCCTTGGCGGAGTCTCCAAAATCAAAAAGGACAAAGGATCAGAAGCCCAAGACCGATGCCACGGTCTTGTCCTCGACGGCCCTGAGAGCCTGCGGGACGAGGAAGAGAGTGATGATGCCTGCCTTTGGTACAAAGGGAGAAACGAAGCGCTGATGCTTCGAGATTTGTTGGGCGGTCATCTGCTGAGTTGGAGGTGGCCGATGCGGACCCTCCGTGTGTAGAGGAGACCCTCGAGGAGGGTTTGCGTGTAGTCCCCAAGACGCTCATCGGACATGGCACAGTCAGTGTTGAGGAGCTCAGAGGGCTTGCTACTAGAGCTTTCCGGGATCAGGAAGAAGCCTCGATCGAAGCTGATGCTGCCGGTGGATTTCACTCGGGCTTGTCGTTTTCTCCAAGGGAGATACGAGATGCCCAAGTTAGGGGTGTTCCCGGTTTGAAGACCTCTCGTGGAGAGGATAATGCATTTAGATACTATTTCAAGGGGGTAGATGAGGAGACCGATGTTTATGCCCCCGTTACCCTCGAGGAAGCCGAAAGGCTCCAAAAGCAGGTGACATTCGAGAAAGAATATGCTGTTCTTTGATTTTCTATTCTTATTTTCTGATTTTCTTTCTCCGTACTGCAGGTCAAGAAGTTGTATGACCAAGCCTTCTCCAAGATGCAAGATGAGTTGAATCATCGTGGAGAGGAGCTTGAGAAGTTTATGTCGGAGTCGGTCGAGCTGGAGTCTTTATGTGCTTGAAAGGAGGAGGAGGAATTGACCAAACTCCGGGCAAGTTCGGAGAGAGCGCTTCGGGAGGGGGCCGACTTCACCGAGCAGGTATGCTGGTACCCACACTTTTATTTTTAGTTGCAATGCTTGGTGCTGATTGACTTATATTCTGCTTTTCAGATTAGGCAGAAGGACGCCTTGGTGGAGCCGCTTCGAGAGGAAGTTGCGGCCAAGGATGCCGAAATTCTAGAGCTGGCTCGGCTGAATGATGTCGCGGCTTCAGAGAGGGAGGCACTTCGGGGGAAGATATCCTCGATCCAAGACCTTCTTCGAGGTGCTCAAGAGGAGGCTGTTTCACTATCTGCGGCCAAGTCTAAGGCCAATAAATTTATCTCCTCTTAGAAGAGAGATGTTGATGCTGCGAATGATCGGGCCAAGGAGATATCCGAGAAGGCCGAACTAAAGCTGGCTCGAGCAGTTGCTTATGCCCGCATTCAATCCAGGAGACAAGCCCTTGAGGAAGTGAGCGCAAAGGGCGTCGATCTCTCTGTCGAGATCGAAGAAGCTAGGGCCCTGGAGGAATAATCAAAAATGCCGACTACGTCGGACGAGGGCTCTGAAAGCGGCTCGGATAGCGGCGAAGGTGAAGAGTAGATTCTCCTGCTATTTTGCTTTTTTCTCTTTCTGTATATGGGACCCTCGGGGGAATTTTTGTAGAAACATCCTTGTAAATGCATTTCTTGAAATAAAATACCTCGTTGTTACATATCTACAAACTTTGTTCTACAATGCTTGCACAAAATTTGATTTTCAAGCTTCGACTTCTAGCCCTTCGAAACCCGTACTTTCAATAACAGATCCCCTCGAGATCAGACACCTTCTCGAGGTTAGGTCAGCATGGGAGCTTCGATCCGTTGAGCGTTGTATGATAGTGTCATTTATGTGACATGATCGCGAAGTGACCGAGGTGGCCCTACCGGTACACTTCCCCAAACGTTATGACAACTTTGCCAGAATTAAATGGCTTTCAAAGTAGTTGAATAGCCACCGCTTGCTTTATATATGTTCTTGCTTTATCTTCATTCTAAGTCTTGCAACTTTGCAAAACTAACTTTCCTTTCAACGTTATCTTCCTTTTCTCATCTTGCGAAACTGTTTTCATCTCTTCCTCTTTACCTCTGTTTTAGTAGTTATGGCTGCCGTGCCCGAATCCGTTCACCAAGAAAAGGGAAATTCTACCTCTGATCCTAGCCTGGTCGGTGGTACACCCCGACGTACGGTGAGTTAACCTCGAGCTGCTTTGCATTGAAGAAAGACTTTACACTAGAGAAACCCTTCGACGCTCCAGGCCATCGAGAGCATGCGTCAAGGTTCATCCGATCGATAGAAGAAAAACACCTCGAGGCTATAAGGAGAGACTGCGGCTGGGGGGAAAATTTGATGTTGTAGATACCTTCTCGAGAAGAGAACATCATGACTTATGTAGAAGGATTCTTGACCATGTATATGTACCCATTTACATTAGTCCCCCTCCACCGACTTGTGCTCAAATTCTGCAAAAGGTACCGAGTCATCCTGGCTCAAATTCATCAGTTCTTTTGGCGGATAGTGCTGATGATGAGGTATTTTACCGAAAAGGCTGAGCTCGAGTTTACCCTCAGCCACCTTATTAGATTATATCGGCCTCAGCATTGTCGAGGCCTGATTGCGTTACGACGNGAAAAGGCTGAGCTCGAGTTTACCCTCAGCCACCTTATTAGATTATATCGGCCTCAGCATTGTCGAGGCCTGATTGTGTTACGACACCGATCCACCATGCCTTTCATTGCCAGTGATGATGTGGACCGAAATAGAGGATAGATGAGTCACTTTGTTCAAGTGAGGACCGTCAATATCATTCCAACGGAGTTCCTGCCATTCGCCGAAAAATGGAATTTCAAACGTAAGTGCCATGTCGTACCCTAGTGTCTTTTGCTCTGATTGATTTATAAGAGGGTTTCTTTTTCTCTTTTTCAGCAGTCTCGTGGATGCCGGAGGAGGTCCCCGATCTTGCGGGCTGGACCCGGAGGCTGGCAGCTTCCTCAACATATGAAGAATGCTAGTGGCGTGATCTATCGAAGGGAATATGGGAAGCGAAGCACCACGGTATGAGCCGTGTGGTTGCCTTCTGAGTAGCGCTTTCTTTTATGTGTCTTAACTATGCCACCGCAGGTGTCGATGGATTCTCCGAAATGAGACTGTGCCCCTTCAAGGAGAGGGAAGACCCGAGGGAGGACAATAAGCGAAAAAGATCCTCTACAGATGAGGACATTCTCAATGAGGCGGGGCCTTCTCGGAGACATAAAGGAGATGTCGTCGTTGAGGAGAGCTTCATATACGCTGGTCATTCTGCGGACATCAGCTCTCCTCGGGAGGATGATTCTTTGTCTACGGCTTGAGCCGGGGGCCTTTCCGAGGTTGCCGATTATGTTAGGCCTGAGACCTCTAATTTCGAAGAAGAGGTTCCTCGAGAGAGAAAGAGCAAGAGTCCTCCACCATCATCTACTTCTTACCTCGAAGGTACTTTGAGGGACGCCCGGGACCAGGGGGACGCCCGAACCAAGTCGGGTTTGGAGTGGGCATGCCCCTGTTGAAAGCGGTTCAACTGGGGACGATGGGGCCATGCCAGTAGATATATGTTCAAATTTTGAGGAGGCTGAGCGGCTCTGTTCCGAGGTGACTTTTGATCATCCTTGCTGGCTTTTCAGCTATGAATCTTCATTCTTTGAACTGAAGTTTCTCTTCCGTAGGTTTTCAACAAACTCAAGTTAGAGCCGCTTCGTTGTGAGACCAGGTTGTGGGTAACTTTGAGTAAGGAAAAATCTCTCAAGCTTCTTTGCAATAAGAAGACAAAAGAGTTGATACATCTTCGGACAGAGATGCATCGGAGTCGGAACTATGAAGGCAATCTCGAGCGTCAGGTACCCTTACCCTAAAGGAGTACGTGCTTCCTTTCTCGCTTTGGGAACTAATGCTTTGGTGCTTCAACTGCAGGGAAAGACAGAAGCGTTGGAGCTCCTTTGGGGCGAAGTTGAGCAAGTTAATTCCGAATTCCATGAGTTGAAGGCGCAGATAGGCGTTCATGTTACGGCCCAAAGGAATGCTTTGGCCAAGGCTGCTACCCTCGAGATACAACTTCATAATGCCCAAGAAGATAGCTTAATTCAGACGAGCAAGATTTCCAAGCTCGAGACTGATCTTTTAAATATGAAGGTTGAGTTCGTGGATGCCCGGGATTAAGCTGAAGAAGTTTGAGCAAAGGCCGATAAGAAGGCGGCCGTTTATTTGAAAGATGTTGTTGATGCTCGGGCTGAGCTGAGGGGAGCTTTTGATAGAGAGAGGAGGGGAAATGAGTATGCTCGATGTAAGTCTCGCAGGGAGAAACTCTAAGAGATTCATGCTAGGGGCTTTGATCTCTCGGAAGAGATAAAGCAGGCCAAGGCAGATGAGATCGACGCCAAGTTTTTCCTTTCTTCCGGTGCCGATGCTGGTATTTGAAGGATTTCGAGGGAGCTGGTCCCTAGAGTAGATTAGGTTTTCCTTCTTTGTTTTTTGTAAAAACTCCTGTGGGAGCATTGTAAATGCATATTTGTAATACACATACATATATGAAAGATTCTTTATTTATTCTGATTTGTTTGTCGATAATTAGCCCGATGAATTGGACTTCGAGATAAAACCCTTGGGGTTATAAATTGGCCCTGAGGCTTTTTAGGCTGGCCCATGGGCTCTTACACATTCGGGTTGGTACGACCTTCAGTGTGGCTGGCGACTCAGGCCCTTACGCATTTGGATCGGTATGACCTTCAGTGTGGCTGGCGACTTAGGCTCTTACGCATTTGGCCCTTAGGCGCTTTAGTTAACCGTTTTGGGCTTGGTCTCCGAGTCGGATTTGACTCGAGCTCATTGGCCCTTAGGTTTTTAAATCGGCCCTGAGGCATTTTGGGTCGGTACGACCTGTAGCTGGCGACTTGGGCTCTTATGCATTTGGCCCTTAGGCGCTTTAGTTAATCGTTTTGGGCTCAGTCTCGAGCTCATCGCCCCTTAGGTTCTTAAATCGGCTCTGAGGCATTTTGGGTCGGTACGACCTGTAGCTGGCGACTTGGGCTCTTACTCGTTAGGTCGGTATGACCTTTAGTGTAGCTGGCGACTCGGGCTCTTATGCATTAGGTCGGTACGACCTTTAGTGTAGCTGGCGACTCAGGCTCTTACGCATTCGGTCGGTACGACCTTTAGTGTAGCTGGTGACTCGGGCTCTTACGCATTAGGTCGGTACGACCTTTAGTGTAGCTGGCGACTCGGGCTCTTAGGCATTAGGTCGGTACGACCCTTAGTGTAGCTGGCGATTCGGGCTCTTACACATTAGGTCAGTACGACCTTTCGTGTAGCTAGCGACTTGGGCTCTTACGCATTAGGTCGGTACGACCTTTAACCGGTTCTTTTCGAAGTTCTTTCAAAGTAATTGGAGGCCTGTGATTTTATGGAGATAGTCAGACGTCTCCGAGTCGCGCTACTTTGGCCGGAGCCTTGTGACGGTGGTCATTGTATTTGGTCGTAGCCTTTTAGTCCCCGAGTGAGATAGCCTCGGCGTCTATATCGAGGGTATGCCTTTTTAGGGGTCTTAGAAGTTCGATATATAGCCTTGACTTTGATATCGGGATTATGCCTTTTTAAGGTCTTATGAGTCAGTACATGCCTTGCTTGAGGTCTTATTGTTTTAATGTTGCCTTATGGAGGGCTTATGAGTTTTAAGTTGCCAGCCCTGAGGTCTTATGGCTATGGGTCGACTGTCAAGGACAGTGCCTGAGCCAGGGTTGATATTGCCTCATGGAGGGCTTATGTTGTTGATGTTGCCTCGTGGAGGGCTTATGAGTTTGAAGTTGTCGGCCCTAAGGTCTTACGGCTTCGAGTTAGACAGCTTGATGAGCCGACAGTCGAGGACAGTCCCCGAGTCAGAGTTGATATTGCCTCATGGAGAGCTTATATGCTTGAAGTTGTCGGCCTTGAGATCTTATGGCTTCGAGTTTTTGGTGACTCGATGGGGTGACTGTCGAGGATAGTTCCCGAGTGGTCGGTAAATTTTGGGCCCTGGGGAAGCTTCCTGTAAAAATAGCAAACATTTCTGACGCGCGAAGTGTTTTGATGATAAAGATTATTCTCTGATTACTTGGTACAAGTATACATGTTTTACCATCAAGGGTTCGATTGTTCTATGTGGACACGGTTCATTCGACTGTTTGGTCCAATACATCATTCTCCTGTCGAGATCCTCTTTGGCATATTTTAGTTATCTCCCGAGGGGATGCCTCCCTGTATTTGAGGTTGATAGGAGAGAAGCCTTGAATACTTGGTGAGTTCTCCTCAGGTAGCATATGGGTGTTTCCTCGTTAAAAACCTCGTCGGTAAAACCCATTTGGGATAAAATCTGACGTGAGGGAAAAAGAGCACAACGCATGCTTTAAAACCTAAGGCCTTCGAGTTGGAGGGTGCTCCAATTCTTTTCAATCGAACACCTGCGCATAGGTTAGTGTAAAACGTAAAGGAAAGAGGAGAGGGTTGTACCTTAACTGTGGTGGCGTTCAAGCCTCGATATGCTTCAGTTACTCATTCCAAGGATGCGACACGGTCCTTTAATCGTTCATCGAGGATGCAATTTGTGATTGCTTACTCGGCTACTTGCTTGTTTTTTGGCTTCTTCGATGTAGAAGGTGCCGACATTGGCGCCATGTCGTGCACTGCGAACATTTCTTTTGCCGCGTGTTGTTCCCCGTATACCATTTTTATTCCATCCTTCGTGGGGAACTTCATCATTTGATGAAGGGTTGACGGTACCACCCTCATACTGTGAATCCATGGCCTTCCGAGCAATGCGTTGTATCTCATGTCGCCTTCGATGACGTGAAACCTAGTGTTTTGAGTTGTACCGGCCACGCTGACTGGGAGGGTGATTTCCCCTTTCGTTGTTTCGCTCGCCATGTTAAATAAATTGAGGACACGAGAGGCGGGCACGAGCTGGTCGAGCAAACCGAGTTGCTCTACACCCTCGACCGAATTATGTTGGCCGAGCTACCTGGATCCACGAGCACACGTTTAATTTGAAATTTATTCAAAAGAAAAGAAATTACCAGTGCGTCATTGTGAGGTTGATACAAGGTCACAATGTCCTTTTCGCTGAATGAAAGAGCATCTTCATGTATGTAGCTCCGGGTTCGCTTTTCCTTGGTGATGGATACTTTGGTTCGTTTGAAAATGGGTCTCTGGGGGACGTCGACTCCTCCAATAATCATGTGGATGACGTGTTGTGGTTCTTCTATTTCATTTTTACTGTTTGTCTCTCTTTCTCGGAATTTGTTTTTAGCTCAGTCACTGAGGAACTCTCGAACGTTCCCTTTGCTAATCAATCGGGCCACCTCTTCTCGGAGCTGTCTGTAGTCCTCGGTCCTATGATCGTGCGTACCATGAAATTCGCATATCAGGTTGGGGTTCCTTTGAGAAGGATCTGATAGTACGTGTCTTGGCCACCTAGTGTCTTTGATTTTACCTATGACTGATACTATATCTGAAACATCAATGTTGAAATTGTACTCAGATAGCCGGGGTGCTTCTAACGGCCATGTGTGCCTGTCGAACCTTGCTTTGTTTACGAGTCCCCAAGGATTTTGGCCTTGGTCCTTCCTTTTATCACTTCGAGGTATGTTTCGCCTTGGGATATTTCTCTAATTCTCTATGTATGGTTGATACCTTTCTTTGTTTAGCCTTGGCTATCTTTCTGAAAGCCTCGATTCCTTTGCTAAGACTCTACTAGGATACACCGAGCCCGAGGGGGCTTCCAATTGGTCGTCCTCGACCCTGATCTTCGATTGATACCTATTGTGTACATCTGCCCAAACCACGGCAGGGTACTCGATTCAGTTTTGCTTCAGCTGCTTCGAAGCTATCGAGATTCGCTCATGCAACCCCTGAGTGAAGGCTTCCATCGTCCAATCGTCGGAGACCGATGATAATCCATTTGTTCCAGTTGGAAGCGGGATACAAACTCCCTCAACATCTCGCTCTCTCTTTGTTTCATTTTTAAGACATCAGATTTCCTTGTAGCGACCTTGATGGCACCAGCATGTGCCTTTACAAAGGAGTCCGCCATCATGACAAATGAATCTATCGAGTTCGGGGGCAGGTTATGGTACCACATAATGACCCCTTTGGATAGTGTTTCTCCGAATTTTTTAAATAGAATTGATTCAATCTCGTCATCTCTTAGGTCGTTCCCTTTCACAGCACAAGTGTAGGCAGTAATGTGCTAATTGGGGTCCGAGGTCCCGTTGTATTTCGGGAGATCGGGCGTTCTGAATTTCTTGGGGATGGGCTTCAGAGCCGCACTCGATTGAAATGGCTTTGCACGAACTTCTTTTAATCTACACCCTTACGAATCGACGGTGCAACCGGGATCTGATCGACCGTCGAGTTATAGGTTTCCACCTTTTTGTCGTTGGCTTCTATCTTCTTTTCGCCTGATTCAATCCTCTTTGTGAGGTCCTCGAGCATCTTCATAATAGCGGGGTCGGGTGCTGACCCGTTGTTGCTCGACCTCTTCGGTGCCTGTTCACCTCGAGAAGCCGTTTCTGGTGGCGCTGTGCTTGGAGTTTTTTTATGGCTTTGCAGCTGAGAAATAACCATTTGTTCTGCTTGCAACATCTCAAAAATGACGTGAAGGCTAACTTCTCTTTCCCTTTGAGCAGGAGCTCTTTGTGCTTCACGATGTTCTCCCTCGCGCACACTTCCATCCGTATGAGAGCTTACATCGACATGTTGAGCATTGCGCGAGCCTTCATCGATGGGGATTTGCACAAGTGCCCCTTCAGGGTTTTGTGGTGGTACACCGGTAACTAAAGCAGCTGCATCGTTCTCTCCACGATCCTCTAGGCCGTTGTTTTCATATGCATTCACTGAGTTAGACATCTTCTTACCTGAAATTGAAGATTCTTGGACAAGAAAAAGTGTAAAGAATAACTTGTGTTTTTAG
>ML486209.1:1401-16375 GCA_005239535.1 Nicotiana rustica
GAGGCACCTGGGCCCACCCGAGCCCCTACCCAAAAATACCAACAAGTCCCAAATAATTAAACGGACTTGCTCGAACTCACGGAACACTCAATACAACGCTAAAACTAAAAATCACTCTCCAAAACCGCTGAATTCAAAACTTAAGAACTTTGAAATTCTAGAATTCACTTTAACGCGCCGAACCGGCCTAAACCACTCGGAATGACTTCAAATTTTGCAGATAAGTTATAAACGACACAACTAAACTATTCCCGGTCTAGAAATTTCATTCGGACCTCGAGAACATAAAATCACTTCTCAAACCACACTTCAAATTCTTTAGAAACCTCACAAGTTCTTTAACTCCATTTTCCTCACTTGGACCCGAAACTAATCAAATCAAACCCGTTTTACACCAAAACTCACAGATAGGGCAAACAACATATAATAAACCTGTTCCGGGCTCCGAAACTATAACACGGGCCCGGTAACAAGGTTTTCACATAATTATTCACTTTCACATTCCTTTAATATTTTCAGAAAACTATTTTCTTTAAAAATTTATTTCTCGGGCTTTGGGCCTCGGAATTCGATTCCGGGCATACGCCCAAGTCCCATATTTTCCTACGGACCCTCCGGGACCGTCACATCACGGGTCTGGATCCGTTTACCAAAAATGTTGATTAAAGTCAACTTTATTTAATTATTCAATTCAAAAATCCCATTTTTATCAAATTTTTACATGGAAATTTCCCGGCTGCCTGCTTGGGCTGCTTACGCATACCTATGTGAGATTAACGGAGGCTTTCGAGGCCTCGGAACACAAATTTAACTGGAATTACTCAGGATGACCTTTTGGGTCATCACAAACAAATCCGTTCAAGTGACAATCTAGCAGGTTTATTCACTAAGTCATTGCCAACATCAACATTTGAGAAGCTGAGACATAAGATTGGAATGCATCGTCTCCGAGATATCAAATAAAGCTTTCGTCAGGGGGAGTATAATACACGCTGTACTCTTTTCCCCTTAACCAAGGTTTTGTCCCAATTGGGTTTTCCTGGTAAGATTTTTAATGAGGCAGCACTCAATGCGTATTACAAGATATATGTACTTTTTTTCCTTCACTAGGCTTTTTCCCACTGGGATTTCCTAGTAAGGTTTTAACGAGGTACATTATCTTTTAAATGGACATCCAAGGGGGAGTATTATAAATCTAATGTATGTGGATGTCCCTTCCAATGTATGTAGGTGTTCTTTCCATAACTGTCTTTGGAAATTCATACCCCAAATGAATGATTTCATTAATACATCTAATTTCAGAAGACATTTTGTAACCTATAAATAGGTTGTATTCTCCTATTGAAAATACACAAGAAATACATTTCAATAAGATAACTTCAACATTCTCCTCCTATACATTTTGTTTCTATTACTATATTATTTTATTTTGCTCTCATTTCTTAACAAAAATAACTATTTTTTAAACTTGCACCTGGATATAAGAGGGAGGGTAAATTTTATCTTACACGATATTTGCTAATCAAAGAACCGGGTTCTTTGATATTCCCAAAACAGACACAAACAACTAGTAAAATGCACAATGTAAAGAACAAAGTGATTTTTACGTGAAAAGCCTCTGGCTAAAGAGAATAAAATCACGACCTATCCTTGTAGGATTTGCCTTCAAAGCTTCACCGACTACAAAGAGCAATTTTAAGTTACAACTCAATAAGCAAGAAGACTAACTCTAGTACTCCTACAATCACTCTATTATAACAACCCCTTTCTTAACTAAACCTAGTCTAGAAAACGAAATGAAAACTTTAATATTTTTGTGTGAACCAATGAATACACTTCGCAAAAGCAAAATAGGTTACAATTTAAGAACAGATTCAACTTCTTGCCGTGATTGCTATTGCCAAGAGTAATAGCTTGATTTTGTGTGAATAGCGTACGTTTGCGACACTAGGAATATATCTTTTTTTTTATAGATGTGAAGATGCTCAATTCTTTTCTTCCAATTAATGCTCCAAAACCTAGAATATTTCGGTCAAAAGAAAATCTCTCCTGCTTTGATCTGGTTTTCTTATTTGGTTCTACCACCTCAACCTTTTCTTTCCATGCAAGTTTATCCTCATTTATTGAAAACCCTTTCAGAACACTGATTCTCCAGCTAAGATCTTTCCTTGTTTCACACGAATTGACCTTCTTCCGGAGTCTAACTTGCACATATATTCTATCATTCTGTGTCTGATCATCAGTCTGCTATGAACCTGGTTCTTTTGACATCTGCATAATTTATATACACAACAGTTTAGTAGTATAGTATATTTTCCATAGAATCTGTTTCTTCCAATATAGTTGATCTTAGTTTGTCAATCATCAAAACACATTCATGCTAGAATATGCCCAGCTCAATGAATATTTATTTCTTGATTATGACAAACTCATGTACATCTCAGCTCAACATTACTCAAATGTCTTAGTCACCTATCTATGGCCTTTTGCTTAAGAATCAGTTTTACTGTCACCACTCTTCTTCAGATTGTCCATATTTGTACAAGTGCAATGGACCTATCTTCTATTCATCGTAATCCTATAGATAGTTAGGCATAAACTATTGTAATTACTGTAAATAAATAAATTTTTCAATACAGTATCAGTTCAACTGCATAAAGACCATATTTTTTTATCAGCATATATGCACATCCTTGATTTGTTTCGTTTGGCATCATAAGAAAATAAAGCATTAGTAGAGTCAAAAGTGAGAACTAAGCAATATCAAACTCATATCCACTTGGGCTACACTACATAATGTCAAGAGCTCAAACGTTTAACTTAATTATTCATCCTTAAAAGACAAATAAATCCCCAATATAGAAATTTATATTGATTGATAAGTTGTACTAAATTAAGCCCAAAGGGCTCAAACCAAAAGATGCTTGAACAAATCCGTCATACCGCCATACAAAAAATAAAAATAAAAAAACAATCTAGAATCTAGTCATAGAAGCGAGTTAACTAGAGACAAGTTAGGGACTAAATTGGGATACCTAAGAGGACAGAGGACCAAGTTCTTTACTAGAAGAAGTTTCTCCAACAGTGAGCCACAAGAGCCTGTTAAAGCGTAAAACAATAGTAACTTGAACAAGTTCTATTATGGAGCACCTTGAATCCCCTGAGAGCAACTTCTTGTCGTGATTTCTATTGCCAAGAGTAATAGCTTGATTTTGTGCTAATAGCGTAAGTTTTCGACGTAGGAATAAATCTTTTATTATAGATGTGAGGGTGCTCAAATTTCTTTTTCAATTAATGCTCCAAAACCTAGAATATTTCGGTTAAAGAAAATCTCTCCTACTTTGATTTGGTTTTCTTATTTGGTTCTAACACTCAACTTTTTCCTTCCATGCAAGTTTATGCTCATTTATTGAAAACCCTTTAGAACACTGATTCTCCAGCTAAGATCTTTGCTTGTTTATCACGAATAGACCACCTTTTGGAGTCTAATCTCCAGCTAAGATCTTTGCTTGTTTATCACGAATAGACCACCTTTTGGAGTCTAACTTGCACATATATTCTATCATTCTGTGTCTATCATCAGTCTTCTATGAACTTGGTTTTTTTAACATATGCATATTTTATATGCACAATAGTTTAGTAGCATAATATATTTTCCATGAAGTCTGTTTCTTTCAATATAGTTGATCTTAGTTTGTCAATCATCAAAACACATCCATGCTAGAATATGCCCAACTCAATAAATATTTCTTTCTTGATGATGACTAACTCATGTGCATCTCATGTCAACATTACTCAACTATCTTAGTCACCTATCTATGGTCTTCAGCTTAAGAATCAATTTTACTGTCACCACTCTTCTTTAAATTATGCATATTTGTACAAGTGCAATGGACCGATCTTCTATTCATCGTAATCTTATAGATAGCTAGGGATAAAATGTTTTAATTACTGTAAACAAATAAACTTTTCAATACAGTATTAGTTCAAGTGCATAAAGACCATGTTTGTTGATCAACATATATGCACATCCTAGACTTTTTTCTTTTGGATTCATAAAAAAAATAAAGCATTAGTAGAATCAAAAGTGAGAATTAAGCAATATCAAACTCATAGCCACTTGGGCTACACTAATACTTACATAATGTTATAAGCTCAAATATTTAACTTAATTATCCATCCTTAAAAGACAAATACAGCCCAAAAATAAAAAATTATATTGATGATAAGTTGTACTACATTAAGCCCAAAGGGCCGAAACTAAAAGATGCTTGAACAATCCCGTCAAACCGCCATACAAAAATAAAAATAAAAAAACAATCTAAAATCTAGTTATAGAAGCGACTTAACTAGGGACAAGTTAGCGATTAAACTGGAGTACTTAAGAGAACAGAGGACTAGATTCTTTACTGGAAGAAGACTCTCCAAGAGTGAGCCCGAAGAGCCTGTCAAAGTGTGCAACAATAGTAACTTGATCTTTCTTCATCTCTTCTTTTAGCTACCTATTTTCTTCTTTCAAGGAAGGAACTTCATCATGCAACTTCTCATTCTATTCATTGACACCAGCTAGGGGTGTTCATAGTTTGGTTTGGTAGATTTTTGCCGTAAAAATCCAAATCAATTGAGTCGCTTATTCAAATTATTGAACCAAACCAAATTAATACAAATGTGTAGGATTCAATTTTTTCGGGTTTGTCAGTTTTTTTTAAGAATACATGAGTTGTGAAATCACCTTACATAAATGAACAATGAATAAGAAAAAAAAGTTAAATGAGTTCAAAGTTTCCACTTAAACAGAAGGTCAACTCTAAAGTATATAAAAGTTAAGAATGTCAAAACTTTTCTTAATCAATAGTAAAGCATATAACTTACAAAAATAAACATAAAATGTAATTTTCATGAGCTTTCACATTACAAAACACGTTGGTCAATAATTTGATACAACCTACTTGGTAATATGACCTTTCTGGCCACATAGAATAGATAAGCATATCCAATTTCTATATCACTCACTACTCAGGCATGTGCACTTAAAACTTCATTACACAAATAAATATACATTCACAACCACTCATGGAAAAAGAGATACAGTCTTGCAGTTGAAGATGTAGCTGATCATTCGAGACACACATTAATGCTACTTTATCTCACATTCACAATCCCTCATGGAAAAAGAAATGCAGCCTTGTAGGTGAAGATGGAGTTAATCACCAGAGACACACATTAATTCTACTTTATCACCCAACTTTAGAATGTTAACAGAGGATCGCAAAGCCATATGAGTTATATTACAATAATAAAATTATACTAGGATACTGTAAAATAGTTTTTTATATGGTAAATTAGAGTATCCAAAAAAATCACAATTTTCAAGAAACAAGAATTTGGTTAAATCCAGTTCAATAGAACCGATCTAATTAATGCTCAAAACTGTGTTAGGATATTCTGAAAGATAAACAAATTAAAATAGTAAGCATTAAGTTATTCGTAAACATAAATATATTCATAAACAGTTAAATGTATAAAATTACCTTCAACTATTCAAGTTTTTGGATTTTTTTTAAAATATCATCAATTTTGTATTCTTTAGGAGTCGATCCGAGCCATTATTGAGTGCAAATTAGAGCTTCTACTGTCTTTGGCGATAAAGAACTTCAATATGAATCAAGAATTCGCCCACCAGTACTAAAAGTAGACTCACATGCAACATTAAAAATCGAAATTGCAAGAACATCTCTTGCAATCCTAGAAACAATTAGATACATTTTACTTGCATCTTTCCATCAAGACAAGATATTATAATCTTTGGCCAACTCCAAATCATCTGTCAATTACCTCTCAAGATCAGTCTTACTTCCTTCATTATCTTCCTCTTGCAAATATTTTTCCCATTGTGATTGCCATATCTCTCCGGTATCACTTACACTCATTGTGCTAACTTGACCTCCCAAAATCTCATCAGAATTTTCAGCATAAGAATCTTTATAATAATTATATAAGCGAGAAAAAGTATCCATTACTTTGTCCAATCTCAATCTTCCACCAAAGAACCATATGATTTAGCAAAAATGAACTTCACATACTTCATCTTATACCGATGATCAAACACAACAACGACAAATAATAACATATTCATATTATCAAAGTCACCCCAATATTTATTAAACTTGACTTTCATCTTAGCAGCCATATCAATCAGAACAAGATCATTACCTTGAGAATTTTTTGCAATAAAGTTACAAAGATTCAAAAGCTCATGGAAGAAAGAATTTGAAGTAACATACGAATATCCTGAAAATTTCAAAGTAATCTGGTAGATTATGTGAAGAAACTTTGTAAAATTTTTTACCACCTTCCAATCATCCCCACTTGGGTATGCTGCTTTTTCAATCATATCTAGACAATACTTTTGGTACTTGTGATCATTAATATATATTCTTGAAAAGGATTTCTCAAATTTTATAGTTGTACTCAACATCATATATGTTGAGCTCTACGTGGTTTCAACATCTAAACTCAAAAGGCCATGGTTGTCTATCTTTACATTTTCAATAATTGATTTAAAGGAAGCTAATATTGCAGATGAGGACTTAACATACTTTAAAATATTTCTAACCTGAGAAATAGACTCAATATGATCACTTAATCCTTCTTTTACAATTAAATTCAAAATGTGAGCATTACACCTAACATGTAGAAAGTCATTTCCCAAGACGATTCCTTTCCAATCCTCAATCCTCCATTTCAAATATGTAATTGAAGCATTATTAGTAGTTGCATTATCTAGGGTCACATTGAAAGATTTTCAATTTCCCAATGTAACAAACAAACCTCAAGAACTTTTGTAATTGTTTCACCCTTATGATCTGGAACTTGAAAAAAGTTTAGATTTTTTTCTTTTGCAAGTTCCAATTATCATCAATCTAGTGGGAAATTAGAACCATGTAAGTTAGGTTTTGGAGTGATGTCCATGTATCACTAGTGAGACATACATGTTGGTTTTGGATATGCTTTTTAATCTTTTCTTTTTCCTCAAGATAAATGTTCAAACATTGTCTAGAAAGAGTCAAACAAGAGGGTAACTCAAGATTAGGCACAACAATTGACATCAATCTTTTAAAACCTTTCCCCTTGATGACTTTAAATGGTTGTTCAGTCTGCGTTTTTCGGATAGCCGGGACCCGATGTTAATTTCCGATTTAAATGTCAGCGTAAGGTTCATCAATGATCACAAATTCAACAATAGAACTTCTTACTTCATTGACATTCTACACAACTCTTTCCAGTTTATAAGTGCCATCACTACTTCCTTATCCGCTTCCTTTAGTTGGGTAAGACCTGAGTGTAGTTGAGTTATGTCAATGGATCTAAAATAGGATTTTTTTATAAACAACGTTCAAAGGGTTCCATAATGTAGTAGCCCGATTTCTCTTAGTATCAGAAGCAAAAGTTTTAGTACACGATCTACATTTTAACTTATGCTTACCATCTGATAAGTTATGTGTCTTTTGTTTTGATGATTTGATAAATTTTATGAGAGAACTACATAAGGAACCTAATACAATTAATTCCCTTGCATTCAGAGTAACTAGTTAGATGTCTGGTTCAGTCGTCATTGATATCAGATAAGGGAGCATCACAGGGATCATAAATGGACCAGTTCCCCTGGTCGTCCTACAACCAACTTTACAACTGTAAAAGATGTTGCATTGTACCGTCTGGCATGCTGCTACACTGTACCGTCTGGTAACAGTACAGTTGTAGCTTGCTAAGGTCAAACTAAAGGACACTTTATTGCATCGTCCTTGATGACATCACACACACATATTATCAACATGAGACAAATGATTTCATCTCTCTAACACTTGCAAATAAAAAGATAATATTCTCTCAAGTGCTGAACACCACCTCTCTCAAGAACAAAGCTGCTGCAACCTCAAGGACCAGATCTAAAGATTGAAGATATCTTAAGTCCTTAGGTTTGTTAAGTCTTTGTTATTTTGTTCCTTATTTGTAATCCTACACTACTTTCAAGAAGTGCCTTTGTAGGACACATTTAAACCACTGTTTGGTTTAGTTTCTTGACTAGAGTTAGTCACAGTTTGTTGCTTTATGATAGAGTTATTGCAAAGGGCTTACAATAGAGTTATTGTAAGGGGTGAGAGATTAAGAGTTTAATTCCTAGATTGCAATAGGGTGGTAATATGAAGTTTTCTCAATTTAGTGGAGTTTAAATCCTACTATAGCAGGTCGTGATTTTTAATCCCTTGAGCAAGGAGTTTTCCATGTAAATATTGTGTGTTCTTTATTTACAGTCGATTTACTGTGGGAACAGATAGTGAACCTGATTCTCTATACTGTTTGGGGAACTGATAGAGAAGTTGGCTCTCTATACAGTGTGGTGGACTCTTAGTTTCTATCACCATATTTATCAACAAATTTGGAAAAGTATTTACAAATGTCTGATGTTTTCCTCCCAAGGCCAGAATCATTTCAGGAGGTGCTTCTCTTTTATGCTTTTTAGGAGGAGTGAGAACTCTTGAATCAACAACTAGAGTACTGCTACCTTAAAGTTGAGGAATTTTCTATACCTCTACTTCTGAAGCTTTTATTTCCATCTGCAAGAGAGATGAAACATGCAAACAACGGTCAAGTACAAAAAGGACTACAGAAGCAACACAAAAGTACTCTACAATTTCGTGTAATATTTTTTCATATTATCCATAAAAAAAGATAATCCATTGGGGTTAAGACCAAAATAGGAAAGGCAAAAAACTGCTCATTACTCACCGTTATAGTTTTCATTGGTCGTTATTCAAATCGCAGAAGCGAGAATTAAAATTGCTTGAAGAAGTTCGAGTAGATTGCCGTGTTGTTGTGTGCAATATCTAGAATTTTATAGGGGGTGAGGAGGCAATATTTGTAAAGACCCGGTCGGTCATTTCGTAGAATCTGTATTATTATGATGTTTATGATGTGTTGGAGTTGGTTGGCTCGGGTTCAGAATGGTTATAGTAGGAATTGATACACTTAGTCTCTAAAAGTAGTTTTATAGTTGGAAAAGTCAACTGAGAGTTTACTTATTGGTAAACGATCTCGGAATACAGATTTTATGGCTCGGATAGCTTCGTTAGGTGATTTGGGACTTAGGAGTGTGTTCAGAATATTTTTGTGATGTCCGGTGTAGAATTAGGCTTGAATTGGCGAAAATTAGTTTTTGGTGATTTCCGGTCGGCAGTGGAAAATAGGCTATCAAGGTCGGAACAGGTTCGTAATGTCATTTTGGATATGTGTGCAAACTTTTAGATCAATCGGAGGTGTTTTGGATGGTTTCGGCATCGTTGGTGGAATTTAGAAATTTCAAAGTTCATAAGATCGAATTTGATGTGATTTTGGTGTTTTGATGTTATTTTAGGTGTTCCGAGGGTTAGACTAAGTGTGAATGATCATATACGATGTGTTGGTATGTTTGGTTGGGGTCTCGAGGGGCTCGGACTTGATCTCGGTGGTTAACGGGTATTTTTTGAGTTGAAAAATACAGCTTTCAGCTACTGGTGTTTATGCTACTATGATTTCCGCACCTGCGGATATTTGACCGCAAGTGCGTGCCGCAGAAGCGACAAAAAGGTCACAGGTGCAAGTTTCTGAGTCCTGGAGGAAGAACCTCAGAAGTGGTAGCGTTGGACGCATCTACGAGCCGCAGGTGCGACACCTGGACCGCAGGTGCGAGAATTTGTCCGGTTAATGAAAACCCGCAAGTGCGGTCCTCCTGAGCGCAGGTGCGGACCGTAGGTGCGATGATAAAGGCCGCAGGTGTGAAAAGCCTGGGCAGAAAGTATTAAAAGGGGACTTAACAGTTTTTAGTCTTCTTTTCACTATTGTTGTTGCGGGTTCCGAGCGTTTTGAGGGTTTTTGAAGAGGGAAACGTTTGTTCTTCATTGATGTAATGTTTATGGACTCATTAACTCGATTGTATGTGAATAAGGACCAAATTAACAATGTTTAATTAGGGAAAATCAGTGGAAAAAGGGAAAACTAGGGCTTGAGTTTAAGAGACCTGTTAGGGGTGATTTGAGGTGTCATTTGGACTCTGATTTCAGAGTTCTTTATATGTACAGACTCGTGATCATTTTGGTATAAAGTTTGTCGAGTTCCGAGATGTGGGCTCGGGGGTCGGGTTTTGGCTAATTTCGGATTTTGTGCATAAAGTTGATATTTTTCGATTGAGTTTCATCCCCCTAGCGTAAATTGATGTGAAAAATCTGAACTTGAAAGATTTGGAGCACTCGGAAGTTAGATTCAAGGGGCAAGCGTATTGCAGAGTAGCTTTTTGGGCTAGTTTGAGGTAAATAATGTCTTTAAATCCTGTCCTGAGGGTATGAAACCCCAGACTTTACATCCTTTCATGGTTTTAGAGTGACGCGCACACTAGATGACGAGTGTAGGGTGTGCACGAATTGGAAATCTGGAAATATGTTCCTTCTGAGGCAACGACGAGTGTAGGGCGTGCACGAATTGAAAATCTGTAAATATGTTCCTTCTGAGGCAACTATTGAGTTGCGAAACTGCTTTTAAATCATATGTTAAATAGTATTACTATGTTTTGATATATTTTGGTTGTAAGCCACGTTTTGGGCCTAGTGCCGATCTGTTTAAACCCCTTGGGGGCTATTTTCCTAATATTCCTCACTTAGAAATTATGATTTTACACTCAGTCTTTCTTGTTAAATTGTTGACACTCAGAATTGTTGAAATTATTATTTCCTGAAATGAAATACTGTTTTGGGTCGAGAACCCCGTTTATTTAATGTCCAAGTTGCACGTAGTGAGTGTCTGACTGAGTGAGGCCGAGAGCCGGAGAGATTGATGCCATGATTTGTCTTATTTATAGTGCTTGGGCTTTAGGAGTCCCTCCGGTGTCTGTACACACACCCAGTGAGCGCAAGTACCTACTGAGTGCGAGTTCCGAGTGCCGAGTGCCGAGTGACGAGTGACGAGTGATTGGGAGGTATGAGTGATGGTGAGGTGCAGAGTGACTATTGATGAGTGATGATGAGGTGCTGAGTGACTATTCATGAGTGATGATTTGGCCCGAGGGGCGATTTATGATGATATTTTGCTGAGTTTTGATTATGATTCATTTCATTTTTCATACAACGATTTTTGGGAATTTACTGAGAAATATTTGAAAATATACTTGTTCAAAGGATTTTTACGGAAACTGGTTTTCAAACATATGTACTAAATGTATACTTGATTAAAACTTGGTATTTACTATGTTGTGGATTGGTGTTTTGTGCCGTGTGTTTCTTATCTTCAGACTTGATTTATTTTCATTACTACTGAGTTGGCGTACTCATCATTACTCCCTGCACCTCTGTGTGCAGATCCAGGTACTGGTTCTGAGCAGTAGCCATCTGAGTTCGTTCATCGTCAGAATTTGGGATTTCGAGGTAGCTGTCCAGCGTCCACAACATCTCCATTCCCTTCCTTCATTTGTATTTAGTATTTTGTTTTGAGACAGTGTATTTTGACATTAGCAGTGTTAGTACTATTCTTAGATGCTCGTGATCAGTTGACTCCACTTCTAGGGAATGATTTTAGTCTGTTAGACTATTATTGCTGTTTAAAGACTTAGATAACTTTTGTACTTATTATGAGAAATTATTAATGATTTTGAGAAATGTTATTAAAAGAAATGTGTAGTTATGTGATAGTGACTTTCCTAGTTCCAAGATAGGCGCCATCACGACCAGTTAGGAATTGGGGTCGTGACAAGTTTGTATTACAGCTCTAGGTTACATAGGACTCAACGGTCATGATCATGGTTAGTAGAGTCTTGCGGATCGGTACGGAGACGTATGTACTTATCTTCGAGAGGCTGCAGAACCCTTAGGAAAATCCCACATTCTTGAATTCGTGTCGTGCGAATCCATTTTTATTCAGCCAAAAGCGTAACTCCTTGAATTTCCTTTCGTGTATTTGAATGCGCACGTGAGCGCTTGGTATCAGTTGTACTTCGACGGCTTGTGACTTTCATGGATGAGATGTGACTTTTAGCATGTTGATAATGGGCCAGTCTAGAAGACTTGAGGCCGGATTCTGTCTGTGAGTTGAGTGCTGAGATTTCGTTTGTGTGAGCACACGTATTTAGGGACTTATATGTCCGTTAGTGTCCTTATTGATGGAACTTTGGGACTAGGTGACTACATGGTGAGTGTGACCTGATGGTTTATGTGTTCAGGTTGTTTGATTGTGACAAAATGAATTGGCGGGGAATATGGCAAGAACCATTGAGTATTTGACTTCTGTATTGAGTTAGAAAACAACTCCGAGTTATGAGTATTGAAGGATCTCTCGTGTAGTTTAGATGTGGAGTGAAGTGGATCTTTATGTTGTGTTATGAGTTCATGGTGATATCTTTTGGGCAGACCAATGCCCCAGCAACGTTCATGTATTTGATTAACGGTGTATTCCAACCGTATTAACACTCCTTTGTTATTGTATTTATTGATGGCATACTGTCGTACTCTCGTAGCAAGGGGTAGCATTCTCAGCATTTGATGATGGTATTACAAGGTATAGGGAGGAGAAGCCTTGTGCGAAGTTCTCCAAGTGTGAACTTTTGGCTCAGTTCAGTAGCATTCTTGGGACACGTGGTGTCCAGTGAAGGTATCCATGTGGTCAGACGAGTGTGAGTAGAGCTTCCAGAAGCTCAAGATTTCCTTGACCACAACTCCAATGTTAGTATTGCCATCAACTTCAGATTCTTATACTGCTTAATGGGATGTCTCGAGGGCAGGCAGTGGTTGTGTTCTTATACCACTTAGATGGAGCTTTCGATTTCGCTCTCGGGCAACATGACAAAACAGGGAGGAAAGAGCAAGCAATTTACTACCTCAGCAAGAAGTTTACTCCGTATGAGGCCCGGTGTTCTCTATTAGAGCGCACCTGTTGTGCTTTGACTTGGGTCGCACAGAAGCTGAGGCATTATTTCTGCGCCTACACAACGTACCTCATATAAAGGATGGATCCGCTCAAGTACATCTTTCAGAAGCCCATGCCCACTGGAAAGCTAGCTAAATGGCAGATCCTGTTAAGTGAGTTCGATATCATTTATGTGACTCAAAAGGCGGTCATGGGACAAGCGTTAGCCGATCATCTTGCTGAAAATCCTGTGGACGGAGAATACGAACCATTGAAAACGTATTTCCCCGATGAGGAAGTGTCATTCGTAGGAGAGGACATTGCAGAATCCTACGACGGTTGAAGGATGTTCTTTGATGGGGCCGCAAACTTCAAAGGCGTGGGTATTGGAGCTGTCTTGATTTCGGAAACCGGTCAGCACCACCCGGTATCCGCCAAACTCAGATTCCCCTACACCAATAACATGGTTGAGTATGAGGCCTGCATCCTTGGGCTCAATCTGGCCATCAACATGAATGTTCAGGAATTATTAGAATTGGGGACTCAGACTTATTAATACACCAAGTCCAAGGAGAATCGGCGACCAAGAATTCCAAGATACTGCCATACCTACATCGTGTGTAGGAATTGAGAAGGAGGTTTACAAAGATTGAATTCCGGCACGTTCCCAGAATCCAGAATGAGTTCGCCGATGCACTGGCCACCTTGTCATCTATGATCCAGCATCCAGATAAGAACTTTATTGATCCTATCCCAGTGGGGATTCACAATCAGCCGGCTTACTGCGCCCACATTGAAGAAGAAGCAGATGGAAAGCCTTGGTTTCATGACATTAAGGAGTACTTGGCAGAGATAGAATACCCAGAGCTTGCAAACGCTGCTCTAAAGCGCACTCTTCGAAGGTTATCAAACAGTTTCTTTCACATCGGAGGAATCCTATATAGGAGGACTCCCAATCTGGGTTAGCTAAGATGTGTCGAGGCAAAGGAAGCAACGAAGCTGTTGGAGGAAATACATGCCGGTACATGCGATCCTCATATGAACGGTTTTGTTCTAGAAAAGAAGATACTTCGGGCTGGTTATTTCTGGATGACCATGGAAACAGACTGCATCCAGTATGTCTGCAAATGCCATCGATGTCAAATACATGGGGATATGATAATGGTACCTCCCAGCGAGCTTAATGCAACAAGCTCACCCTGGCCGTTCACCGCTTGGGGCATGGATGTTATTGGACAAATCGAGCCTGCCGCCTTCAACGGACACAAGTTCATTCTAGTTGCCATTAACTATTTCACCAATTGGGTCGAAGCAGCATCTTGCAAAGCAGTTACTAAGAAGGTCGTGGCCGACTTTGTTCGCGACCGCATTGTTTGTCGGTTTGGAGTTCCAGAGTCAATCATCACCGTTAATGGTTCCAATCTCAACAGTGATTTGATGACAGTAATGTGTGAAACCTTCAAGATCAAGCACAAGAATTCTACAACATACAGACCTAAAATGAATGGAGCCGTTGAGGTTGCCAACAAGAACAACAAGAAGATACTGAGAAAGATGATAGAGAAGCACAAGCAGTGGCATGAGAAGCTGTCATTCGCCTTACTGGGGTATCGCACCACGGTTCGTACATCAACCGGGGAAACTCCTTACATGTTGGTATACGGTATAGAAGTCGTCATTCCCACTGAAGTTGAGATTCCATCTTTGAGAATCATACAAGAAGCCAAGCTCAGCGACACTGAATGGGTAAGAAGCCACTATGAGCAATTGGCCCTCATAGACGGAAAGAGAATGAACACGGTTTGTCATGGTCAGCTATATCAGAATAGAATGACCAGAGCCTTCAACAAGAAAGTCAAACCAAGAAGATTCACACCGGGGCAGCTGGTGTTAAAGAAAATCTTTCCTCATCAAGACGAAGCGAAAGGGAAATTCTCTCTCAATTGGCAAGGCTTGTACATGGTTCACCGAGTGCTAAAAGGAGGAGCACTCATACTGGCAGAAATGGATGGAGAAATTTGGCCTAAACCAATCAATTCAGACGCAG